>JANHAO010009896.1:0-18042 GCA_026873985.1 Saraca asoca
CTTGCCAAAACTACACTTCTTGTAATTCACTAGAAGTGCATTCTTCTTCAATACTTCCAACACCATCCTTAAATGAGTCATATGGGACAGACGACCTTCTAGGGTGGGTAGCTAATATTTTGGGAGCCAAATGGTTTGTATCATTAATTGATGATTGTACAGAAACAACTTGGGTCTTTCTTCCTCTTTTTTACATGATAAAAGTTTGGTATCTCTATAAAAACCTTTAGAACTGATAATGCCAGGGAATGTTTCAATGAAAATATGATTGCGTTTTTCTAAACAGAAGGAATTGTGCATGAGTCATCTTGTGTTTATACACCCTGTAGGATTACGTAAATAAGATAGGAGGTTATCTATTTCTTATTAAACTATGTATTAGAGTTTTATTTGTTATCTATGACCTTGAGTACAAATCTACAATCTCTGGCAGAGGTTTTTACTCAAGTCATTCACTATTTCAAGTTGGCAACAAAGCCATCACATTGTGGGCTAATTCTCTTAAGGGTTCCAATTCTTTTGTTTTCTGACTTACTCAGAACAGTCTCATCCCAAACACCAAACCTCACCCCCCAAAGAAAAACCACAAAACAACCTCGTCTCTCTATTCTGCTCTTGTTCCTTCCAACCTTTCACCATCAATCAACGATCACAAACTGCACAAAAACCATCATATTTCACCCTTTATTCTTCCTCTAAAATCCCAAATAATTACACGTATTCTTTGGCTCTCAGCCACCACAAAGCAATCCTAAAATTATCTAAAATCATTCTCTACCCAGCCACCAAAATTCCACTAAAACATCATTCTATTCCCATAATCACAAATAACTGACCCTGTAATCTAACTCCACAGCCTAAAGCCAACCAAGCATAGCCATCACTGACACCCCATGCACTTAGATTTATTATTTTCTTCTGTTTTCCCTTCCTTTTTAGCCATAGAGATCCAGTTTTCTACAATTAAAAAAAAAAAAAAAGAAAGAATGGCAATACACAATTCAAATACCGAAAATCCAGATTCCTTGTTGGCAGAATAGAATGGAAAATTCCTCCTTTTGACGCCCTTCATCCTTATCCATTTGTCCTCACAAAAATATGGCATTGGCCCTTTTTTTCCCCTCGCCCAGCACAATCCATACAATCACCACTTTCCAAATTGGTAATTCAACAGCTTGTTCTTTCCTTGCACAGGATCGAGGTACGCAACGGACGATTGGCGTAGGATGGGAGTCTCGTGCATTATATTACCTCCATCCAACGGCTTCAGTAGCGTGCTTTGCATTCGATTCTCCTAAGTTGCTTCTTCAATGCCATGGTCCAAGTCTCTGAGTTTTGAAAAATGCATCTTGGTTTTTCTAATTTATAGTATTTGAATTATGAGTCATGTCAACTTGGTAAACATGTCTGTTCATGATGCGGGACGAAAGCGTGAACATAGATAATGTTCTCGTTGACTACCTAAAATCCCCTAGGAAAATAACTTTGGAATCCACCAGAAAAGAAGGAAAACTCCTTGAATATCATTAATAACAAATATATGATGTATTTTGTTTTACACATTGATGCCTTATTTATAGGTATGATAAGACTTCCTCACCAAGTAAATATCCTTCTAAAACACTCCTAACTCATAAAGTATCTTACTAGGACTTTAATTTTATATTATTTATCTTTAAACTACTTTAAGTAAGTAGATAAAATCCCTTAAAATAATACCCACGAAAATTACATAATTATGAAAATCCAAGCATAGTTGTGTTTAAACCATCTTTGTCATGTGTCAGTCCCTTCCACGCCAAAAAAACTCGTCCTTGAGTTCATACATTGATCTTGATGTCCACCATTCTATTTGAAAAGATATTTTGAACATTTGGAGATCTTAAAATTCTTTGCAACTCACCTCTTCCTAATGTGGGAAATTATAACCCAATCTACTTGCAACTTCATTCGGTTTGTTTAAACAATTAAGTGCTGAATAAAATTCGAAACAAGCAATTCAAATATAATAAAGTCAATATTCTTTAATCTTGAATATTCAGGAACAACTTGAATATTAAAAATTATTGGTTTGCTTTAGAAATCTTCATTGAAGAAATCTATTGGAATTTTTATAATCTCTAAGTCTTCGTCTTGTACAACATCCTCTTCTAATGGTTGAATTGCTTCTTAGTTGATGATTTAGGGGCAATCTTTTCCGCACTCTTCAATAGGTGAACCATCTACAACTTGAATATTTGGAATTTCATCTACCTCCTTGATGGCTTCTTGTGTTTCTTGTTCAAATTTATGTTGTACATCTTCCTTCTGAGTTAAGAGTTATTGATTCTTGTGCAACAATTTCTTCTTGCATATAGTTGTAGTTAGAAAACTGCAAGTTTGCTCATCTTTGGAATGTTGAGAATTGAAAACTTTGTCTGAGCTTAGGGTAAATATAATTCAACAAAGGCTCAACATAATTCTCAAGTAAAGAATGAACTCTTTTTTCCTCACTCTATATAAAATTTCCTCATCGTCATTGGAGTAAAATTCCACAATTATAGTCTTTTCATTCTTGATCAAGAAGAAGCTTTTCTCATACCTTCTTGAACTTTATATTTCTTTAATTGCCTTCACCAATCTTCAACATTATCAATCAATTTGTAATATGCAAGCTTGAATCGATTAAGATCTAAAACTTCTACAATCTCAAAGTAACATTCCAGATCTACCAACCAATTAATAAAGTCTCGTTTGAAGAAATATCCATCAATAACAAGCGATTTCTTGAAAATCAAGCATGAAAACATCATCCTGCTAGTGATTGCTTTGTACACAATTGCTGCTACAAGCCATCAGGGAAAGCAGGTCCCTCCTCAGATACCAATTGATGGGGGATGGAATTGTGAACATAGATACTAAATAACATTCTAGTTAACAACCTAGAATCCACTAGAAAATAAGGAAAACTCCTTGAATATCATTAAAATAACAGGGGAAATGTCACCTTTAGAGTGGTTGGATTTAACCCCGACCAATTTTACTTGGAATTGCAACCATGAAACCATATACAACTTAGAAATTACCCTTTCCATCCAAAAGTTAACAAATTCTGTTAACTGTTAACATGTGCAAATCAAGTGACTCTTTTTGCACGTGTTATATTTTAATTGGAGGATTTAATTCCACATCGTCCTTTTTCATCAAATTTCTACATAAGATAATTAGTGTTCACATCATTCCCTCCATTAAAGATTAAAATCACAAACCCTGATCTCCAAATTAAAACACTGTCCAATCCTTACCATCTCTATATAGGTTTACCATCCAAAAGATTTCCTAGTAAAGATGCCTAGGAGATAATTCCTTTTTTTTTTTTTCCAAAGAAAAAATTCTTTCAATAATGGTTCTGCCTTCATTGACTATGAAGATATGAACTTGACTTTTTAACAAAAGGGATGGGATGTATGCTATCGATAGCAATGCATTTTAATTAGTCATAAGAACTTACACTGGCAAAAATAAAAAAATCATGTTCACACATATATATATTAATATTCAGAAAGAGACAGTTTGTGAAACAAAGAAACCTTTGTTTTGCCTTTTGAAGGTGAAATCTTTAACTGTGATTTGACATAAAAAATTGGCATAAGTGTCTGAAGTGATATTAAATATTCTAGCTAAATATTGACAAAATGCAAAAAAAAAAAAAAGGGTCACATGATTTCGTCATGTTAACACCTAACAAAATCTATTAACTTTTGGGTGGAAGGGGGTAATTTCCAAGTTGTGTATAGTTTTATAGTTGCAATTCCAAGTTGTTAAAGTTGATGGGAGTTAAATCCAACCACCCTAATATGCATTTTCCCCAAATAACAAATATAAGATGTATTTCATTTTTCACATTGATGCCTTATTAATAGGCATGACAAGACTTCCTCACCAAGTAAATATCCTTTTAAAACACTTTTAACTCATATAGTATCCTATTAGGACACTAATTCTATATTAATTACTTAAAACTACTTTAAATAACTAAATAAAATCCTTAAAAATAAATAATTATGAAAATCCAAATGCAGTGTTTGACCCATTTCTTTTGTCCTACGTTAGTTTATCCTTTCGAAAAAGAATCAATAACAGGGTTAAGTCTTCATTTTTCATTGTTCATTCTGATGTTTGTGATCCAAGTCGAGTCACTTCGTCCTTAGGGTCTCGTTATTTTGTTACATTTGTTGACAACTATTTAAGATGGCCTTGGTTATATTTAATGAAAGATCATTTGGAATTATTTTCTATTTTTACATCCTTCTATTATGAGATTAAAAATCAATTTGGAAAGTCTCCAAATATTGAATAATTATAATGCAAGAAAATATTTCTCAGCTTACTTTTCTTCATATATATACTCACATGATATCTTACATCAATCTACTTGCTCTCACACCCCTCAACAAAATGGAGCTAGTGCTGGAGTTGAAGATATCGAGCATATTCCTCTTCAGATATGGTTATTCCACAAGTAGGCTCAGGCTCGTGCAGGAGTACTAGTTGTAGTATATGTAAATTGAGATAGCGATGCATTTTTTTAACTTAGGACAATTTCTCTTGATATGACAAGGTTGTTTACAATAATGATAGATATAGGCATTATTGGAATCACACCCCCTTCTTCTTTCTCCTCTACTACTACCACAACCCCTTTTAGTACCAAATCCAATCAATGTAAATGACTCACTGGGAGTTGTAGATTGAGAAGGCATGCCTCTAGCATTTCAAAGAATATGATAGAACGTATTTACTTGTGTGAGCGGTTCAGAATTGGTAAGGATTTGTTGACCGTCAGCATTAAGTTTAAGGGATAGAGCCATCAGAAAACATAGATCTCCCAATTGTTCACGTTGAGTAAGCATTGCCTCAATGTCCATAGTGATAGGAGTAAAAGCATTCCATTGTTCAAAGAGATGATTAAAACAAGGATAAATTTGTGAAATAATTTTACCTTTTCCATCGAGCTAAAACAAGGATACACAAATTGTATATCTGATATAGATGACCTTTTCTTGAGTAAAGCCTCTTGAGGAAAGTCCATAGGTCCTTGATTGTTTTTTAATAAATAGTATTATCCTTGACTTTATTTATCACAAGAGACACCAAACAAGCATTGGTCTTCTACCATCCATTTAACTTCAGTGCCATTTGTAGGAGGATCTGAAGTAAGGTGATATGCTTTCTCAATACCCTCAAAGAAATATTCAACAGCTCTCCTCTAAGCAAGATACTATCTACCTTTTGCATCCAATTTCTGCTCAGCAATTCTAGCATATGTTAGGATCAAATCTAAAAAGAGCTTCTAATTTTTCTTCATCCCCAAATGTTGAATTTTTGCTTTTGATACTTAGATTGGAGTCAACCATCACAAAATTTTGAACCAAACTTCTGAAAAAATTGTACCAAAATTGCCAAAAAAAAAAAAAAAAAGAGAAACCACAAAAGGAGATGCGCCAACTGTCGAAGAAGTAGCAAGAGGAAGCTTGTCGCCAGAGTGTGCCTTATGCGCTGCTGGAATCCTCAACGCGTGGTCCTCATGTGCCACCCAAAATAGAGCGCATGTTGAATGCACTGCCCAAGGAGAACAGTCGTCCGTCGATCTACTGTCCTATCAACCCAAATTTATTTTTTGCCTCACGTACTCCAAATTCCTCTAGATAGATTTGAATTCCTTTGTAGGTGCTTCTAGACAGATCTGATTTTCGCCAAAATTGACAACTAACAGCAGCCATAGACACTATATCCAAATACTGGATACTTGTCACCAACCATACAATTCGAAAATAACTGCCCAATACAAATTTTCATAACTCATTGACCTATCTAGGTCTATCACTTAACTAACCTATTTATTAACACAAGGCTAGGCTGGTATTACCTTGAGCATCGGTCAGATACGGTTGATTTTGAGCTATATTGCAAATTGACCGAACCTGCTTCAAGTAAGGAAATATGAGCCCAATGTCATCCACTCAATTGATGAAACTGAAAAGTTCAAGTGAAGTTCGGTTGCCCATGGTTCTAATCGGTGTGTGTAGCTGTGGCAACAAAGAGTACAAACCATCTTCATCGAGTAGATTTGCATCAGCGACAACTCCAAGACCAACATTCAAACCAAAAATCAAAGACCCATCACTTAGAAACCATGAATCACAAACAAAAACCCAAAATCAATACACAAATAACAAGCTGATTAATAAGCTAGAAACAACTAATCCACCCAAGTAAGACACACCTGCCACTAGATTAGCATAAATGAAGAGGAGATGCAGATTGCAAAGTGCAAACCACAAAAAAGGGCCAAACCATATCCAAACTCCGTGGAGAATACAACATATCCATTCAATTTCATGAGATTTAAGCTTGGAAGTTCCATCTCATAACCATGCAACATACATCTCGTGATATGGCTTTTAGAGGAAGAGAAAATAAAAGCTAAAGAGATGAGATCTAGAGGTGGCTAACTTGACATAGAACAAAGCATTTATAGAGATATTTGCTTAAAAAATTAATGTATCTATCCAATCAGTAGGGTGTGGGTACCAATGGCTTAGCAAACCATCACTTGAGCCTAACCATTAACATCCAAATTAGCCCAATATCTCAACCGATCAAGCTTGTTCACTCCAACAGACCTGGCCTTTGCCTATGTTAGTGAATAGGTTAATTAATTAAAGTGATAAACCTATGTAGGATAAGTGATAAGCGATAAGCGATAAGCCTATATAGGTTTAGATAAATGATAAGTCTAGACCTATTAGAGTCCTATTTGAACTCTCTTGTACACATCTTTATTATAAATACATATGCTTGGCTCATTGTAGAGCACAGCTTCATAATAATATCTTCTCTATCTTTCCCTCTTAACATGATATCAGAACCCTCTAAACCCTAGATATTTTCTCCCTTCCCAACCTAACCAAACAAAACTCTTCCTCTCTCTTCCTTTTCTCCTTTTTTCTTTTGACGCCATGAGTCACAGCAATTTTTATCTAGTAACAATTTTCAGATTGTATGCTTGGCAATAAGTATCCAATGCTTGGATATAGCATCTGTGGTGGCTGGTAGTCATTAGTTTTGGCGAAAAAAAAAAAAGGATCTATCTAGAAGCACGTGCACAATTCAGATCTGTCTGGAAGGTTTTGGAGTACGTGAGGCAGAAATAAAAAGATTAGGGTTGACAGGGTAGTAGAACAACGAACGACGGACCTCCCTATGAGGTGCGTGCATCACACACGTGCAGTTCTAAGTGGCACATGAGGACCACGCATAGAGCATTCCAACGGCATGTGAGAATCTTTCGGGCAACACGCTTCCTCTTGCAGCTCCTCCGACAGTCAGCACACCTTCCTGTGTGGTTCAATCTTTGATTTTGAAAGTTCTGCTTTAGTTTCTCTATTTTTTTTTCCAATTCTAGTGCTGTTTTTTTCTGATTTTTTGGTTGCATAATCTGTGATGGCTGACCACAATTCTAATCTAAGTACAAAAAATGTACCACCTCAGTTTGCACATATTAGACCTAGTACTCCTGCACTAGAGTCTAAACCTACTCAAGGAATAATCATATCTGAAGAGGAATATGCTTAATATCTTCAATTCAAAGCCTCTCAGCAAACATCACCCATCCAGCCCACTACCACTATGGTTCAAACGAATAATCCTACTGCGTGTATCTCCAGTTCCAATACTAAATAGGTTATTGATTCAATTGCTACTGATCATCTAACAGGTAATACAGGTATCTTGTCTTCTTTCCACAACTCCTCTGCCTCCCATGTTACTTTAGCTAATGGGTCTACTGCTTCTGTTGTTGGATGTGGTACAGTCAATGTTGCGCCTAATATTTCTTTATCCAATGTTTTATGTCTTCCCAAGTTCCCATTCAATTTATTCTCTATTAGCCAATTAACACAAACCTATAATTGCAGCGTTTTCTTTTTCCCCAGTTATTGTGTTTTTCAGCATCTTTCGATATATAAGATTTTTGGTCGGGGATATGAATCCAGTGGATTGTATGCGCTTGATAAAAAAAGTTCCTTAGTCAATTGTTGCCTTTGCTACCCTCACTCCACATCAATTATATTGTTGTTTGGGTCATCCTTGTTTAGCGTCTTTAAGGAAATGATATCCTAGTTTAAAATCTATTTCTACTTTAAATTGTGAATCATGCCAGTTTGCTAAACAAGATTGTCCATCTTATATTCCTCGAGTCAATAAACGAGTTGCATCCCCTTTTGAGTTAGTACATTTAGATATTTGGGGTTCTTGTCCTGTTATTTCCAAATCCGGTTATCGTTATTTTATACTTTTGTTGATGACTATTCAAGAATTACTTGGCTTTATTTGATGAAAAATCAATCAAAATTATTTGATATTTTTTGTATCTTTCATGCCAAAATTAAAAATTGATTCTAAACATCAATACACAACTTTTGAAGTGATAATGCTAAAGAATACTTTTCAATAAAATTCTCTTCTTATTTGTCACAGAACGGTATAATTCATCAGTCATCTTATGCAATTATTCCACAACAAAATGGAGTAGCTAAAAGGAAAAATTGCCACCTATTGGAGGTAGCTGGTGCTCTCTTGTTTCAAATGAAAGTGCCTAACGTGTTTTGGGCAAATGCAGTTGCCATAGCATGTTTTTTGATCAACTGTATGCCATCTTTGATTCTTGATGGACAGGTACCTTATTCTCTTTTGTTTCCTTCTCAAACATTATTTCCTCTCACTTCATGTGTTTTTGGATGCACATGTTTTGTTCAGGATCACCATCTTCAAATTTCTAAGTTAGATCCTCGATCTTTGAAATGTGTCTTTCTTGGATATTCTCGAACTCAAAATGAGTATAGATGTTATTCCCCAGTATTAGGTTGTTATATTGTTTCTTTTGATGTTAATTTCTAAGTCCACTCCATTTTTTAGATCTTCTAAGTCTTCTTGCTCGGTGTCAGTGTCAAATTCTGAATTTATTGATGATCATTTCCTTGTGCATTCCACTCCTTAGGATACTCAGGTCTCTTCCACTAAAATTTGGACTTCTCGTCCCATTAAGTATGTTTACTCTCATAAAGTACAGGTACCAGATGCATTTCGTCCTTCTACCATTACTGAGACATCAAGTAGAGCACCTGTTACAGAAATCCCATAAGTTTCATCTCCCCCGCTGGCTTCTCCCTCACAAGAACCGCTTCTTGCATCTTCTGATCTTGACTTGCCTATTGCCTAATGAAAAAGTATTCATAGTTGCACTCAAAAAGGTACATGTAATCACCCTTATCCTATTTCTACCTTTATGTCTTATTCATCTTTACCTATCTTGTCACAATGCTTTATTACTTCATTGGATTCTATTTTTGTTCCTAAGTCAATTTTAGAGGCACTTTCTCATGTTGGATGACGTGCTGCTATGGAGGAAGAAATGATGGCTCTTGAGGCCAATCAAACTTGGGATGTTATGCCTTTCCTGCATGATAAGCAACCTATTAAGTGCAAATGGATGTTTATTGTGAAAGTTAATCCGGATGGTTCAATTGCTCAATTGAAAGCTTGCTTAGTGGCAAAGGGGTATACTCAGACTTATGGCATTGATTATTCTGAAACTTTTTCTCCTATGGCTAAGATTACTTCTGTTTGCTTATTTATCTCTCTCATTGCCTCTCAAAACTGGGTTCTTCATCAACTTGATGTAAAAAATGCTTCTCTCCATGGTGATCTACTTGAGGAAGTGTATATCGAGCAACCACCTAGTTTTGTTGCTCAAGGGGAGTATGAAAAGGACAAAGTGTGCAGGTTAAAAAAAATCTTTGTATGGATTGAAACAATCTCCTCGGGCCTAGTTTGAAAAATTTAGTGATGTGATCATGGAATTTGGGATGAAGAAAAGTGATCATAATCATTTTATTTTTTATAAACAAATTCTGGTTGTATTCTTCTGGCTGTCTATGTGGATGATATTATAATTACTGGCAGTGATAGTTTGGACATTTCAAAATTGAAGACTTTTTTCCTATCTAAATTTCAGACTAAGGACCTAGGAGCACTTCGGTATTTCTTGGGTATTGAGATTCCTCGGAGTAAGCAAGGAATTTTCTTGTCATATGATCTTTTGAATGAGATAGGTTTGCTTGGGACCAAACCGTGTGATACCCTTATGATTCCAATGTTAAGCTTGGATTAGAAGACGGAGAACTACTAGAAAACCCAAAACGATACAGATAGTTAGTGGAAAAATTGAACTATTTTACTATCACCAGGCCTGACATTTCCTTTCTAGTTAGTGTAGTAAGCTAGTTTATGAATTCTCCAAGAACCTCTCATTGGGATGCAATTATTCACATATTAAAATATCTGAAGAAAGCTCCTTGGGGTGGAATCTTATACAAAAATTAAGGCCATTGCAGAGTAGAAGGCTTTTGTCATGCAGACTGGGCAGGATGACCTATGGACCGAAGATCTACTTTAGGATATTGTGTGTTTGTTGGTGAAAATCTTGTGTCCTGGAAAAGTAAAAAACAAGCTATTGTATCTTGGTGCAGTGCAGAATTTGAATATCGGGTCATAGCTCATGTTACATCTGAGCTTGTGTGGATCTCTTACCTTCTTCGTCAACTTGAGATTAAGTCCTCGAGCTATGCAGTTATGCTGTGATAATCGGGCTACCACTCATATTGCTACAAATCTAGTTTTTCATGAGCGAACAAAGCATATAGAGACTGATTGTCATTTTGCTAGCCAGAAACTCTAGGAAGGAATAATCGATCTTTGACATATTAGAACTAGAGATCAACTTGCTGACTTATTTACTAAGGCACTTATGGGAAAACAGGTTGATGATATTTGTAACAAGCTGAGCATGTTTGATATCTATGCTGCAACTCGAGGGGCAGTGTTAATGAATAAGTTAGTTAAAGTGATAAGCCTATGTAGGTTTGGATAAATGATAAGTCTAGACCTATTAAAGTTCTATTTGAACTTTATCTCTTGTACACATTTTTATTATAAATATATATGTTTGACTCATTGTAAAGCACAGTTTCATAATAATATCTTCTCTATCTCTCCCTCTTAACAGCCAAAATAACAATTAGTTTCAATCGATTTCTGACAGTTGCATACTTTCTGCTCAATCCTAGCCAGTAGCTAAGAAATATACCCAAACCTATAGGGTAGATTGTCATGAAACTTTCCCATGGCAAAAATGAATAGTACTTGGATTCTTTTGCCTCTAGCAGCAATTTTCAATTGGTGTCTGCATCAATTTAATATGAAAGATGCTTTTTTACAAGGTGACTTGGAGGAGGAGGTATTTATGGAGCCTCTTTGTTCAGTGATGGCAAAATGTGTAGGTTAAAAAAGGCCTTCTACGGTTTCAAACAATCACCAAGAGTTTGATTTGCGAAATTTAACAAGGCAATGCTCATTGTGGGATATAAAACAGTAAAGGAGGCCACACTTTATTCATCAAGCACTCCAATAGAAGAAAGCAACAGTTTTCTTAGTCTATGTTGACCCCCTTGTTTGGTTTTATGGAGAAGTTACCGAAAAAAAAAGGCCGTTGAAGGAAAAATGGTGGAAGATGAGTTTTCTAGTGTTTGGATGGCTAAGAAAACTAAAAAAAAGTGTGGAAAACTCGCAAAAAAGAGCTGTGGGTTCCACAAGAAAATTCCCACACCCTTTTTGCTCGGAAAACTGATGTAAAATGAACAGTGACACCTTGTTTCCAAAATTGGCCTCATCATACATAACATTTTACACAAAACTGAATGCATATGGAGACAAAACTTCAGCATTTGTTTCCAAAATTATCCTCATCATCCTTATCTTTGTTTGCTCTTGACTTTTCATTGCATTTGCACCCTTGCCTACTAAATGGCGACACACCATGAATATTATTGTAACATTAGTTTTTATGTTGTACTTAATTAAATTTCACTACCATGTGGAAAAAAAGAAACATTTTTTAAAATGCAGTTATTTCCACAATTAAAATGACTATTACCACAACCTATTTAATGAACAAATTATATTGATAAATTTACTCCTCAATTAATTTTAATAATAAAAATATAACATGTATTATAGTGTAAAGAGTGGGTTTTTGTATATAAAGTTATATTTATTTTACACACACTTACATAATTATGTAACAAAGGTAATAACGTCATTTGATGCAATAATGTTTTCTTTCCTCCAACTTTTCCACCAATCCAAACAAGAAAAAATGATTTTCCATCTATTTTGTTTACACCTACTTTCAACCCATGCAAACAAAAGTGAGAGAATATTTTTTCCACCTTTTTTCTTTCCACCGATTTTTTTCCACCCTTTTTCTCATTACATCCAACAAAGGGGATGACATCATCATCACTAGAAATAATATAGAAGAAATTGCAAAACCTTGAAAATTGTCTTGCTAGAGAATTTGAAGTCACAACATAAATATATCAGAATAGAGTGTGCATACTCAAACAGTTATCTTTATATCATAACAAAAATCTATACTAGATCTTTTTCAGGAAGCTAGGAACTTGTGGAGTAAACTTGCCAGCACTCTTATAAAAGCAAACCACCTATATACAGAGGAAAATATCAAAAGCTAGTTAGAGGACTTATTTACCTGCCTCAGACACAGCTTGGCATTGCCTATGCAATTAGCATTGTCAATCAATACATGCATAACCCAAATGAGTGATACTTTTAGGCTGTACAAAGGATTCTCCATTACTTGAAGGGTACACATCAGGACAAAGGATCCTGTTTAAAGGAGGGAATGCACTTAAACTAGAGGTCTACACAGAAGTTAACTGTATTGGCAAGTCAACTGCTGGTTATAGCACTTTCCTGGGAGGAAATTTGATTACATGGAATAGTAAAAAACGTGTTGTTGCAAAATCAAGTAATAAAGCAGAGTTTAGAGCTATGGCTTATGGGGGTATGTGAACTGCTTTGGATTAAAATCATCCTATAAGATCTCAACATCAAGTGGGAAGGATCTCGAATCTATATTGCAACAACAAATCTGCTATAAGCATGGCACATAATCCAGTCCAACATGACTGCACCAAGCACATTATGCTAACTAGAGGGGTTACAAATCCAAAGTTTCAAGAAATAGTTGTTAGCTAGGAATTAACAATATTTATTCCTCATCTTGAGGGGGAGTGTTGGAAATTTTTTATTTCCATTAGCTTTGCTGTGCTTTAGGAGCTTTACTAGCATACTGACAGTCATCTTCCCTTTATGTATATTTTTTTCCCTTTTTAGATTGTCAACTCCCTGATTCTAGGAGAAGCCATTTTTCAGGGATTCTTTTAGTGAGCAATATCTTCCATAATCTTAGGAATTTTTATGTATATATTTACTCAGTTGCAGAGCATTCATCAATTCAATAATAAAATAAAAAATATCAGCTTTTTTCACCAGGGGAGAGTTTATCTTTTTGTCAGTGACATAAGATCAGTTTATGTTTTCGTGACATATAATGAGTTTATCTTTTTGTGCAGACTCCAACCAACAAATCACCTAGCAACCAGAACAAAAATACACAAGTACATTTCCAGGAATTAAAGGATCCATTCCTGTCCCCTCAGAGGTGCACAAATAGCATGGCAGTCTATCTGATTTCTATCAATGGGTAAAAGCCACTGAATATAAGTATTTCAGACCACAAAGGATAATAGCAATACCTCTTTCAAAGTGCGAACAGTGTACAAAGATTCAAAGTTCATATTTTTCTGCTGCATCAACTCCCTAAGGAATCCCGTGAGTTTTAATGCTCCCAGTCCCACAACTTCAACACCCACCTTGCGCATCACTTTACCATTTAAAACTGTGAATGATGATGCATGTTACTATATTCACACTGAAAAACTAACAAAAAAATGGACAATAAACTTTTATCTTCTGTTAGTAAAATCAGAAATGAAGCATTCCTTCCAACAAAAAACAGACATTTAAGCCTTAAGTACAATTCACATCCCCTTAGACAGCATTACAAATGGTATTGCAGAAAAGCAAAGGGGGAGAGCAAGAGTTGTAGAGCATACTTGGAACAATAGATGTGACCTGGAAACCAATATTAATAGCTATTCCTGAAGTTTGTTTCGCAGAATAGAGAGCTAAAGTTGCCTACACGTGCAAAGTATAAAATCAGTAAGTTAATTGAATATGGACATTGCAAGAATAACATAAAGGAGAACAGACTAGCTACTGATAGAACAGAAGCAGTCAAATTGCATCTAGGTTTTGCAAAAGATGTATTCAATTCTATTCTGGGGCAAAATACCAAATGTATCTAGATCAAAGTAGAAGCCATAAACGATTCTTGCACTTTATCCTAGGACAATATATAACAACCAACAAAACTTCCCAGTTGTCAACTGTAACTAAGGAAAGTATAAATCATAAGTTTTAGTTAAGAAATAACTAGTTCTGTAGTGATCTAATTTCTTCACCTCTCCTGCTATTTACATACTTTATTTATATTTTTTGGCTCTCCTGTTGTTGAGCATAAGAAAAGTAACCCCATCCACTTGTGAATTCACTTTCCTGGTTCTAATCAAGTTGAAACCATATTTCTTCTTTCCTCTCAATCCAATCACAAGCAATTGAGCTATTTGTAGATTCAGTCAAACTAACCTTAAATACCTTAGATTGGTAGTTGCTATGCCTACTGTGCACAATCTCAAAAGTCAAAGACTTTCCCTTAATATAGAAGACCCAAAATTAGAATCCTCTTCTTAGAATTCACCTTCTACCTTGGGCTCCTGATTATTCTATGAAGAACCCTAACATTGAAATTGATTATACCAGATGATAAAGCAGTTGGATCTTTTACAAGTAAAAAAGCTTAAGCAGAAATACACCTTGCAGATTTTGAAATTAGAAACGGAAGAAGCTAAAAACAGAATAATTTGAAAACTATGCCCATGCTTCCATAAAAAAAAGTACTGTGGTCAAAGTACTTTTATTATCTTTTCTACTTTATCAAAGCTAGACAAAAGAGTTGCTTGCTAACTGTAAAGCTTTAACAAACTTTGTCAAATTTCTCAAACATGAATTCTAAAGCAAATGAAGCTCAGTTTAGCCAGGGTAGTCTCTATCAAATTGGATCCAGACAGAAGATACAATCAAAACTAGAGAGAAGGATTACACCTTCTAGATGGACAGATGCCGATATAGAGAATGGTTTGTGATAACAAATCCTTCTTTACAATGTGGAACACTGTGCAATTACATACAATTCATGCTTCGAATGAGAGCAAGAAAAAGCTTCATGGATGGAGAGAAAGGACGACTATACAAGGATGGAGAGAAAGGACAACTAAATTCTCATTATTGTAGTAGATGACAATCTGAATAGGAGTAATCATATATAACAATTTGAAAAAGAAGGTTATAGATGTTGGATAAACCTGAGAGAGAGTTGTACGAAAGAGAAGGACCCAAATCCTTTTTAGTCTTCTTTAATTAGCTTAAGGAGTTAGAAAAATAACAAAACTGATCATCTAATTCTGTTAGTCACTTAATCATTTCAGTATCTATTACTGTGATTTAACTCTGTATCAGGTATAAAACTAACTGGAAGTTATCTTGGATTTCTTTTTCTTTAAAAATGAAAAGTTACCTGGTTGATGGCACAAACTGCAGGAACATTCATGTCAAATAGGGCTGCGTGAATTGCCTCTTTAAGCTGTCGCCTTGCTGCTTTGGCAGATTCAGTATCTGGATGATGAAAGAAATCAGCATTGTATGGCAGTAGAATTGTATAGTACGAATAACATGTATTAATCACTTCAATTATCTATTTTTCTCTTTCATGTACATGAAGGGATTTGAAGGAGAAAAGCTAGTGATATCTGTGATCGATGAAACAATTATTGGTGAATCTGCAATTAGGAATTTAAAATTTACTGTTTGTAAGTTGGAGAGAAGGGTTTAACTATTAGTCATATAGGAATTTAACTTTGTGGTATCTTCCCTATTTCATTTTATCAGTATCACTGCTTGAGTAAATTATAAAAATAAACTGACCATCATAATGGCATATCGGTACAGAAACAACAACAGGTTGTGCACTTGGTTTCACCTGCATTCTGTGTGGAAAGTAACCAATTTATAAGGCATCTCACCAGCAAGAAACACTTATGGATGTAAGTAAGAAGAATAAAAATTAGTAGCTTATTTTTTGGCCGTACTAGTTGGATCTTTTTCTTAAGCAAGCATGAGAAATCACAGTCTTTTCCACTACTCGATTACAAATAGGTAGCTAGGAACAGAAAAAACCAAGACGGCTTAACTAAACATAAGAAATGAGGTGCTAACAGCAAATTGTGTAGGAGCAGCAAGAAAGAAAAAATCAGACAGACCGACCTGCTATAGATAATTGCAAAAAAGTGTCGAAGTCTGGTGTACATTGGGGACTCGATATTACCAAATTCCTGCATAAGTGAAAGAAAATAGGAAACAGAAGTTGTTTTATTGCAGATTGCAGCCTTAGTTAGTGCCAATTCTATTTTTTATTTTTATTTTTTTAAAGAAGAAAAAAGAAAGCTTTACCATAAAGGTAGCAGATTGCGCCGAGGAACGATCATATTTGCTCCAACCAAACTTGCAATAGCCAGAACCGCCTAAAGAAGACTGGTAAAAACATTATTGCATCAAGCGAAGAAAGACAAAAGAGCTAAAGTTACCGGAAGTTAACCCTTACCGTCAATGATAACAGCTCCTGGAACTTGTGCTCGATGGCCATATATATGCATAAATGATAACTCCGGCACCGGAGGAACGAGAGTTCTGGAATTCTAGTTAAATAAGATGAATGGAATAGGAAATAATACGTGATCGTGTATAAGATGATTGATTGCATAAGTTGGACAAAAGAAAGTGATGTACTTACGGACTAGGGAGAGGGTAACCGGACCTCAAATAGGTTTCGGCGAAGAGAATGGAATCCCCTGAGTCCTTGTCGGAGGTTTGAAGGAAATAAATCCAAAGGCAATTATCAGACACCACAGATCTCCAGGACTTGCAGACGATGCTCAATTTCGCCGCTTCTTTTGGTCCCAGCAGTCTCAGAATTTGCATCAAGATGTCCCAAGGAACTTGCTCGAATGCACCCAAAGGCAAGGATGAATCCATCGAGCACCGGCGTTCTACTGAGTTAGAACATGAACTGTTCAACACCGATTCCCATACTTTCCTCAAAAACATCGCTGCCATGAAGGAATTTCACTTGATGTGCCAGTGATGTACTTGGACTTGGAGGCACCGTCGAATGTCGAGCGAAAGTATACAAATATTTTGACACGTGGCGCCATTCAATCCACTCATCCACTTGTTCCATTTTTTACCAAAGTGACTGGTGACCGGCTAGCGATATCTCCAAGCTCGGCAGTGGTCTTTGTAAGCTGTACAAATAAACTCGACTCTAACCCCGCGTTCGCACGGACGAACATTAAATTTATCGACATTTCAAAAAATTTGAATTAAATTTTAAAATATGGTCAATGGTTTAAACGATTAAAATTTTTATCCTTATCTTTTTTTTCTTTTTTATTTTAAGATATCTTTATTCGATAAAATTACATTTTCATACAACTCAAAATAAAATTATGTTTTTATACAATTCAAAATAAAATATAAATAAATTCAAGCCCCGTTTGATTCAATATATGAAAACGAAAAGGGAATGGAATCAAATAAAGAGAGGAAAGAGAATGGAAACTGTTATTTATTTGAACTGTTTGGTTTAGTCAGGAAACGGAATCAGATTATTTGTGATTATCTTTGTTGCTGTTTGGTTCAATCAGGATATAAAATAATAATATTTAGGATGTAATTACATAATACAAACTTGTTTAACCCATTTGACTCATTAATTTAGTAAATTAATTATATTTGTAAATATTTTTTAATAATAATTATAAAATAAATTATATTAAATATAATATTATATTATATAATACATTTAAATGAATTAAAATAACAATTGGTATATGAGCTTGA
>JANHAO010009897.1:0-18053 GCA_026873985.1 Saraca asoca
AATCTCAAGTCAAAGGATCAGTCATACGATCACCACTGGAGATTAACTGATGATGTAGCTCCATACAGTATCTCCAAGCGGGTCAAATAAGATCACAATTACTAGTTATGTTTCCCCAAACTAACTGGGTTCAATGCTCATCCCAAAGTTGTTACGTAGGCCAATTGACTCAAAAGCCTAAAAGACAATCAATTCTTTAGCCCATTGGTTAAAAGATTATTGGTTAAAGCTCACACCTAAAAGTAAGGAACTCATTTATGAAAACACAATAGATGTCGTCCTTTACTTTGAGATATATACTAATATATGTTTCTCTTAAAATATCACTAATTTAGACATCAAAGTATGCTTGGCGGATCCATCTCTGTCTAGCATAGCTAGCTCTATTCACTGCAGGATCCCTTGTTTATGATTAGTCAACTTGAGTAAAAGGAGTTCACATAAGCCAAAGCTAATAAACTAAAAAGTGATAGAAGATCTATATAATAAATTACATATTCAAATGATTAGAATAGGAAAAGAAAATAGCAAGAATTAATAGAAAATTCAAAAAAGTGAAATGTGAGCCTATAAAGAAAACCCGAGCAACTCCAGGCAACTATTTTAGTACTATATAAAACCTAAGCAATTCCCTTAATGCCATGCAAAGCCCTAGCAACTCCTTCGATACTATATAAAATCCAAGCAGCTCCTTCGGTATCATATAAAACTCGAGTAACTCCTTTAGTCCCATATCAAACTGAGTACTTCCCTTAGTGCCATATAAAACTCAAAGAGCTCCCTTGGTGCTATATAAAACCCCAGCAACTCTCACGATGCCATATAAAACTCAAACAATTCCTTTAGTACCATATCAAACTCGAGTAGTTCCCTTAGTGTCATATAAAAACCAAGCAAATGCATCAACTCTATATAAAACCTAAGCATCTACCTTAGTATTAAATCTAATCCAAATGGCTCCCTTAGTATCAAGTATTGCTTGAACCACTAACTTTGTATTAAATCTAGCCCAAGCGGCTCGCTTAGTATCAAGTATAGCCCTAGAGGCTACCTTGACATTAAGTCAAGCCTAAGCAACTCCCTTGGTAACTATGTCAAATTCAAGTAACCCCTTTAGTATTAAATCTAGCCTGAGCGGCTCCTTTAGTATCAAATTTAGCCTAAGCTTTTACCTTGATATTAAGTTAAGTCCAAACGGCTCTTCAACACTATGCTAAACATCAAACATATCTTCTAAAATTTAGATTTTTAGCAAGAAGTACACAGTTGAACCCAAGCTTGATATGCTCGATACTTGAGTTGTCAGGAGCTTTCATAAGTCTGGGTAAAATTTTTTCCAAACTTAGTTTAAATAGTCCATTATTGAAATTTAGCGCTCGAGAAATATGTACCTGCAAGCTCTATAATTGATAAAAGTTACACAAATAGGATCAAACTTGATAATCCCCTGGTGAACACTTGACAAATATCGCTTAAAGGAAGTGCAAATGACACAGTCTAAAATAATTGACTGACCCACAGCAAACTAGTCTCAATCCCATAAGTTCGACTGGACCCAAAATAAGTGAAGCCTTATGTGATTGATCGATCCGTAGACCATCAACCCAATCTAAAAACATTAGTATGTGCATCATTTTTCTATATAAACTAAGGCATACACCTTTTATAGGGGTCATCACTTTCACTCTCATTTTTTACATTCTCTCATGAGATACTTACTTGATCATCATAATGTAATCCGAAGCCCTGACTCTAGTTATTTATTTTCTTATTTTATAGGTTTTGAAAATCAAGATTTGTCACTGTAAAATCTTTTAAGTATGAAATTATTATTTTGAATCAAGAATTGCATTAAAATAATTTAAATTGATTTCAAAAAATAGAATATTCTATGGACTGCTTAGTTAGACACACGATGCTTATATTAGAACATGAATTGCATTTCGACAGTTTGTATTTTTTGTGAACTGATTCGATGTAGACAAATTAAATGAGGTTGGTTTGATAGCTCTAGCTTTGTTTCACATCATTAACTTATGGTTTGAAAAATGAGATTATGCTCCTTAAAATATTCTCTATTAGCAACATAATGCTCGTCGGTGATATATTTCCATTTATTAATAACAAAAAGTACACATGATAGGCATAATGCTCACATGTGGCATTTATTTTATTATTATTTGTTGTTATTATCGGCGTTCTTACCTCTCAATGTAAGATTATAATTAGAGTAAATTATCAAATTTATCCCTGAAAGATAAGTGTAATATCAAATTAGTCCTAAATTTATTATTAACATCAAATGAGTCCAATCTCATTTAAATTGACACAAATTTGTCTGTCATTAATACTTCTATTTATTTTTCTAGATCCCAAATTTCAAATGGTCAAATTTATTCTTGAAAAATAAATATAACATCAAGTTTTAAATAGACATCAAATTAGTCATGAACTTTTTAAAAAATCAATCGAGTAATTTTGTTGATCCCCCTGTTAGCAAGTTTATGTGGTTGTTAGTTTTGTCAAAATTAATTTTGAGATAGACAATAAAAAAAAATACTAAATTGAAAAATTAATATTTCTTCTATTTTAAAACCTTTTTAAACTTCCCAAATTTCCCAAACGCTTTATTCTCCTAGAGAATTCCTAAAATTTTCCTCAACCTTTCTCTCTCATTCCAACTTCTTCTTCATCAATTTCTTCTTCTCTCCTATGCACCACTAGAATAAAATGCAATGACATTTTGCAAAGTTTGCACAAAACTAGGAAGCTATGATATAAAACAATTAAATAAAACAAAAAATCTATATAACAAGCACATTTAGCATAGATTGCTTCGGAAGGAAGGTGCTCAAGATATGCTGTTGAATTTGGCATTTAAGATCTGTTATTGAATTTTGATGTTTCTTTGATTTCATTTTATTTGTGTTATTTTTTTCATTTTTTTTTTTTGAATTCGAAGAAACAAAGATCAATTAGTCTAAAACAAAATTCTCTGGTATCTTGTTGATATCAAAATTCAAAATGTTAAAATTGAAAATATATTGAATTATATATTAATTGGAAATTTTGTTTTTTAAAAATATAGAAATTGAATATGGAATAATAGAAAATTGTAATTTTCAATCTTTAAATTCATCCCTAAAATATTTGCTTGACACCAAATTAGACCTCAATTATTTTAATATCAATTAAGTCTTTACTAACAAGAAAACTAAAGGAAGGATTCAATTGATATCAGAATAAAATTAAGGACCAATTTGATATCAAACTAACCTTTCAAGGGCTAATTTGCCCATTTATTATTATAGTTATAATTGTAATTTCCCTTTAAACTCTTTATTACTTTCATTCACAGATGAAATTAGATAAATTCAAACTTATCTATACTATTTAATAAAAGAAATCTTTTTAAAGACATTCCACATTAACATTATTCTGGTGAAATCACGTCATATAATAATAAATTTAAATTTTATTAGTTATTTATTTTTATTGTTATGTTCTTTAACTTTTCAAAATTAAGAGATGGAAAATTAAAATATTAAATTCTAATTAATCTTCCCGAATCAAGTTATCATTATTATCTCTATCTTAAATTTTATTTTTTATTTAGATTTTATTATTATTTTTATCTTTTTAAGAATTGAGAGGAAAATTTAAGAGTTAAAAAATCAATTTTTAATTATCTTCTAAAAATAAAGAGTATATATATATATATATATATATCTTAACATATTGAAATTGACTCCATCGGAATATTAAAATTGAACTTATTTTTTAAAAATAAGTTATTAATTAGAGAAATAATTATCTATAAGTAATTCCTAATCTTTTAGAAAAAAATTCTTTGCAACTAATTTTTAATTTAAATTTATTAATATTATTTGAAATCTAAATTATTTATATGTATCTGATCTCTACAATCTTGCCACGCTATTAAGAATTTCAATTTCAATTATACTGATTTGGTTTATCTATTAAAGAATTTTTTTTTTGTAACTAACATTTAATATATTAGAAAAAGATTATTCACACTTAACTTTCAATTTAAATTTATTAATATGATTTTGAATTATGTATATATAATAAAATTATCAATAACTAATTTAGTTATATTAGCATGATAATTGTTTCTATCCTTCTCTATAACCTTTTCAAAAAGTTTGTATTTTGAATATTAATTTAAATGATCTTTTTTGTGAAAATATTAATGTTATTTTATGATCTTCCTCCTATTTAAAAAGGTGTTGTTAAATGTGCGATATATATAATTGCAAATTTGCACATCACATATTCAAATTTAGAAATTTTGTAGAATATCTTTTGGTAAATAACTTATATGCCTTATCTATATTGATGTAAAAAAAATAATAATAATCTTGGGTTATTAATTCGTAGGTATAGAACTTAAAACTTGACTATATGCGAATCTTGATAGTTATTTTTAATTGTTCTGGATATTTAAATGACTATTATTGCTAATCTTGGTGTAAGAGATTCACTTTGGATGCCATTTGATGAGAAGGATGTAAATTATTACTTTTAATATTGTTAACTTCCTTTTTATTATACTATGAGAAAAATGGTCTTAGATAGAATCAATCTCATACATAATCAAGTTCTGTCTAGATTTTAACAAGAAGGAGATAACATAATCATTAGAGGAACAATTAAAATATGTAATATCTTTATATTTTAAATTTTATCAGTCCTTAACTTTGTATTTTATATCGAAGGTTTTTTTCATGTTTAAAATTATATTTACTTATAATTTTTTTTATTTTTTTAATTTAATATGTGGTACCAAAAAATTACCTCAACTCAAGAGATTTTAGTATTACATCATTTTTTAATACAAATATAATATCAAAAAGTTTTCAAAAAATTATATCATTTTTCCTAATATAAGTTTTTCAATTTAAAATTTAACTTTCTTATTGAGATTTTACTGTTTATTGTCAAAATATTTGCTCTCTTTTCGTGAATTGTACTTTCTTATAATCAAATAAAATTTTAAGTACAAGAAAATAAATAAATAAATATTATTATATTCCATAAATATATTATTATTATTTTATATTTATATTTATAATAATTAGTATACTTTCAATATATTTTATAGCTATTACAAATATATATTATAGGTAAATTTCATTAGATCTTTAACATACTTGATATAAATCAATAAATATGTTACATTCATATTTTACAATGAAACCGTATATTGCATGAATATTCTAGTATAAAATGTTTTAAATCCTTGGCTAGCATTTTGAAAGTAATTTTAAAATTAAAGTTGTTAAATCCCATTTTTATAGCATAAGTAGCAAGTCACTTAATACATGTACGTAATTATTGAATTCAAGGATAATAAAAAAAAGAAACCTCATGACAACTTGGAATGTTACTACATTACTAATCGGAAAATCCCATATCCCTATACATAAATAAAAATTTTTTACTTTTTATCATATATAAAAAGGTAAAATACCATTAAAATAAAAATCATCTTAATTATTTTAATTTTACTTCCAATCAAATATATATATATATATATATATATTTACCTTGATCACATGGGCATATATCATATATATTGAGGGAAATAGCACCAATCCTTTATCAATAATTATTATGGTTTTTGTTTCAGCAGAAAAAGATTATTATTGTTTGTCTTATTTTATTTGGTCTTTAGAAAAAGAAAAAAAAAAGTTGAACATACATAATTAGGATTTGTAATAAGTCCAGGTAATTTACTTACAACTAGTTCATAACTTAATTTGAATTTTAATTTGACAAGTCAAATTCATGAGACAAAAAAATAACACATGATCTAAATTAGATAATTGATTTTGTAAATGAGCTAAATCTGAATTATTAAAAGCTTAATTAATTTTTATTATAAACTCACTCAATATATATTTAAATAAAATATTTAATGAGATTTTATTATAATATATAATACGTCTTTATTAATTATACATCATTTTAATCTTTATAAGTGTTTCAGAATTATTTTGAGTAAAAGGGAAAAATAAATTGTCCTCCACTAAAATTTTTAGAAATCTAACACACCTTCTCTCTAATTCAAAATCCCATGCAAACCTCTCATCAGCTTTAAAAAGTGCTATATTTTGTCCCATTTTAGTAACTTTGTTATAAATTGTCATTTATTACAAGTCATTTTCTGTGTTTTACAGGTGCAAAACATTCCTCCAAACCATATCTACCATGTATTCAAATATAAATATTGATTCTTTCAGAGATTGGGATTTTTGAAGAAGACATGCAGGTGCGGACAAGTAGTATTTATAAAAATATTGGGTTTTAAAAATAATAAAAATAGACTCTATTTTTGTTGTAATTATAGCTGTAGTTCTCTTTTCTGGTGTGCTCCCTTATATGATGTCAGAGGATACTCGATGAATGAAGATGTTTTTCAATAACTTGATTTTCTTGGATAACTAAATTTTCATGGTGCACTCACATCAATTACCAACACAAATCCACATAAAGCACGAACACAAATTTGTCTAAATAGTCTAAATTAAACTTTTAATCGTTATAAGTTTGTTTTGGTTTCTAATTTTATTTTTATATTTTTTTATAATTTATTTTTATTTATAATTAGTTCATTAATTTGAAAAATTTTATTTATAATAATTTGATATAACTAAAACTTATACGATATAATAATAAAAAAAATAATTAAAACGATGAATTGTTTTGATTTTAAGAAAATTTTCAAAAAAATGAAATGGAATTAAATCCATTAAAATTGAAAATATATATGATGAAAATTATAATTATTGATTTTCTTAGTAATTTTTGAGATTAGGATTTTATTTTCTTTATATGTCATGATATAACAATACAAATAAAAATTAATTTATCATATTAGATAATTACATATAGAAACCTCTAAATTAATTATAAATAAAAATAAATTCTAATAATCTAACTATAAGAAAAAATAAGAATAAAATTATAAATTAAAACAAATCACAACAACTAAAAATATAATCAAACCGATTAAACAACTACTAAAATAATGGACTTTAAATAAAGTTGCATTGACCAACTCAAATAGTTGAAATGGCTTGTACCAAATTAGGACAATGTATATATATATATATTACTATAGCCGCTAAGGTGGCCTTCCATGGTCAAAACAACATTTGGCGAGTCTTGGACGAAATAAATCACACATCAAAATGAAAGGTACTAAAATGGACAAACTGTGGTGCTTTTTAAAGTTCGAAGGTAGTGCGTATAAGTTTTGAAATTAAAAAGAGAAATTTGCCTAATTTAAAAAATGTGAGAGGAAGTCAATCCATTTTTTTCTAAGTGAAAATATTAAAAACTAGATATCTGATTAGGAAAATAATTTAATTAAACATTTATATCTATAAGATTCAATAAGCTCTTTTTGATAAGTTTCTCCATGAAACTTATTAAAATAAGCTCAAATGGACTTATTGAACGATCATAAGTTATTTTCATAAGTTTAAGCAAATACCTAAATTTTTTATCTAAAGTACTTATATTATAAGATAAACTCAAATATAAGTTATAGATAGACTCTTCCAAACGCACCCTAGATAAAAGATATATATCACTTGCTGATCTTGAACTAATAATAGCATATTATGCATTGTTAGACTTGTAAAAATATATAATTAAAAAAATAAAGATTTAAATTTATATTTTTAATAATATAAGGATATTTGATATTATTTTAAAAATTTAAAATTTAAAATTTAAAATTATTCTATTTAACAATTCAAAATTCAGTTAATTTAAATTTAAGGAGTCAAGTAGAATTTATAAGTTTAATTCGATTTCTGTTGAGTAATTTCATATGAATTAAGGCATAAATCTAGCAAATTTAAATTTAGTTGAATTTGAGTCGGGGCAGCTCTGCTCATTATCGGTTCTAACCTGCGGGTGCGGCCCAGGTCAGAACAAATTAGGCTTTCATCCGCCCGACTCCTAGGTCTACTGTGCCCGTGAGCCGCACTTAGCTGCCAGTGCAGAGCTGGCCGAAGTAGCACTCGTGCATTTGCATAGACAACCAAAAAGGACGCTTTCTCTTGTACATGCTTCCCTTACAATCCTTGATATCCTGAATCTGCATTGCTCTGCTTCTGCTAGATTATCTCCTTCTCCCTGGGCTAGCCGCCAATACCCTACTTTCACGATTCAGATATCCCAAGTTTACCATAGTCAACACAGGGATCCATTTTGATTAATCTTTTAAGAAAAACACAGAAAACAAAACAAATTGAACGAACTAAAGCCTTGTACAAAATTTGGTTTTTTCTCTTCTTCCTCAATTCGTTGTCAAATTTGACTGCGAAGATGCAAGGGTTTACAGAAAGAGGTGGACCACCAGATTTTGCACAGCTTCAGTCCACCATGCAAGCCATCGAGCTCGCTTGCAGTTCCATTCAGGTGCCAATCAATTTCCACATGAACTTGATTCCTCTTCTTGTAGGCCACAGTTCTTACGCGAGAAAGGGAGACAAGTTCGCAATAGAAACAATTAGAAAGGCATTTTTATGTAAATATGAAATGAAATGGAAATAATGAGGATTGACATTCCGAAATCTTATAGATAATTGTTTAACGCGTTAATAGAAGTTTCGCCTACCAGACATTTTTTTTCTCTCTCTGTTATAGAAAGAGGACTGAAAAGTTGTATTTTTTTTTTTTTCATTCGTAGTTATTTTATCTATAAATGCAAGGAATTTTTTAAGATATAATAGAGGGTTAGAGTTATATGATTATTTTGTTCGATCTTCATCTCCTTCATGTTGCATGTTTTGCAGATGCATATCAATCCAGCAACATCCGAGGCAACTATCTTGTCCCTAGGCCAATCACCTCAACCATATAAGACTTGCCAATTCATTCTTGGTCAGTGTACTCAGCATATAAGAAAACATAACATAACTTCTCTGCATCTTAATTGTGGTACTGTTATGCCAAACAAGAAATTTAATTAATCAATAACTGGCAAAAACTAGAAAGTCTGATTGGATAAATAATTGTATGGCATTACCAAGCATTTCATGGAGAACTTATAGCCGTGATGCTAAAGGAATTATCAGTTATGCTTTGCCAAGGACAGAACTGTGACCATTTAAATAGACGCATAGTCAAAAGGATTTCTTAGCTTCCTGAATCCTAACCAGAAGATATCTAAGTTGTCCTGATTACATGTTTACAATGCTTGGCTTGTCTTGAATTCTGGTCTGTAGCATGCTGATACTAGTGGTTTAACTTGTGCAGAAAATTCCATGGTGGCTAATGCAAGGTTTCAAGCTGCTGCGGCAATTCGAGAAGCAGCTGTTAGAGAGTGGGGTTTTCTTACTGCTGATGACAAGAGAGGCTTGATTAGGTTTTCTAAACATTTTGTCCCACTTTCTTTCAGAGTGTGCTAATTCATTCACTTACCTTTGTTCCTCATAAATCAGTTATTTATGCTTGGTATACTTGTCCTGAGAGCTGGGAACCAAACATTTATATAGTATCATTTTTTATTGTTATGGGGACATTTCTGCCGTAGGCCTTTTCATGCTAATGTTTGGCCCATTGTTACTTATTCTTGTTAAATATATTGCACTTGCAGCTTTTGTTTATGCTATGCCATGCAACATGCTAGTTCACCCGATGGCTATGTCCAAGTGAAGGTCTGTTCAGTAGCTGCTCAATTGATGAAAAGGGGTTGGTAGGTGCATTTGGCCTTTTTGACTTATTTTTGTTAAATGCTGACTTCTCCTTTCTATATGTGTCCACTTACATACACTGATGCATGCTGCTTTAAATGAAATGCAATAGGTGTAAGAGCCTCTAAAGTCATTTAGTTTCCTCTTAAATGCTGGAGGCTGACTTATCCATAACACTTGAATTAAACTTTGATGTGGAAAATAACTGATCTAGGGATATATCTTGTGTTGGTCATGTTTTAATGATAGTTGCTTAATTCAGATCTTTCTATTTTTCGTATATTTGTCTATAAATATGGCGTTCCTTGCTTATTGGCAAAAAAAGGATAAGGATTGTACAATTATATGAGAAATATAGTTCTATCAAAAAAAATATTAGACATATAGTTGTAATGGCAAATGTTTTTATGTGTAGGCTTGAATTTATGGCTGCAGATAAGGAGGCCTTCTTTTATCAGGTGTCAGTACTTTTTCTTGTATCTACAGTTTTCTATCAAAAAAATAGTTTCCTTCAGTTTTGCTCGCAGCACCTCTTCTGGCATGTTAGCTTCTTCCTTGTTATACTCATTTTTTAATTTTAAATACAGAGAGCTTTGTATAACATTGAATAATTACATGAAAACTAATATATAAAGCATTACAATGAACAACAGAAGGAAATTTTAGTGCATGGGATCTTCTGAAGAAATTATTTTGATCTTGTTTGGAAACCTATGAAATCCGATTGACCATGACCCAAGCGACTATTTAACAGTTTAATATTTAGTAATGCATTAGGACAAAATATCTTCTGTTGTCTCACCTGATCCCTCTACCTACTCATCTACATGCTGTCTTTCTCAATTTAAAAATTCCAGTGTGTTCCTCTTGACTGATTTAACACATCTTCTTTTACCTGTTGTTCTCCTCGTCTTTCTCCCAAAAATTTTGTAAAATCCAGATAATTTTGGAGAAAGGCAATTGTGGTCAGTGTGTGAAGTACTCTTTACTCAATGTTGGAGTGGTTATTCAATGCAAAAGCTGTAGTTCTTCACAAGATGTGGTGACTGACCTTAAGTGGCTTAGTTTTCCACTAAGCTGACCACAGCTGCCTTTTCACCCATTTTTCCCTTCTTATTATATATCTTTTCCTAATAAAACTCTTATTTAGTGTAAATTTAGGCATCCAAACAAACTATATTTCATGTCAATTTAGGAAATTAATTTGATCTTCAACTTCCTCCTTTCCTGCTAGCCTTAGAGTTTCAAAAACTGCAGGTGAACCAGGCTATTGTGGGTGTTCATGGAGTAGATATGCAGTTTACTGGAATCAACTTCCTGGAAGCATTGGTATTTTGAACCTTATTGTGCATATGGAAATTCTAGTTATTGCCTTTCTTTGCTCCAACTATTAAATATTACCTAAGATTGTAATAATAAATTCTGCATAGGTATCTGAATTTTCTCCATCTACGTCAAGTGCCATGGGTCTTCCCAGAGAATTTCATGAACAGTGTAGGAGGTCACTTGAGCTAGACTATCTGAAGGTCCTTTCAGTTTGAATTTGCTTCCTGTTCATTATACTGTTGATTTTCTTTCTGAGTTAGTTGGATTTTTCCTTTAAGAAGTGGCAGTTATTTATTCTTGGACCTTTTTCTTTGGTATTGCATTAATATTTTTCTTCATATCATCTATTTAATAGACGTTCTACCATTGGGCACAAGATGCTGCTTCAAGCGTAACAAATACCATAATTGGTTCTGACTCTGCTGTACCTGAGGTTAAAGTTTGTACTGCTGCACTGTGTCTCATGCTTCAAATTCTGAATTGGGATTTCCGTTACAATGCTGGAGACGCCAAAATAAGTCTAAATGTATTCTCTTCTGGAGTTAGGCAAGATGGGGATTCTCCTAAAAGATCTGAATGCTACCTTGTGCAGGTAATAAGTCTAAAATGACATATTTCAGACTGACTACCAGTAATAAGATAGAAACATCCTGCTTAAAGTCAAAACTACAACTGGTAGCTATAAATCTTCTATTGATGAGAATTTGATTCTGCTTTGGATGCTGTATGTAGGCTGGTCCAGCTTGGCGTGATGTCTGGATATTAAGTGATCATGTTGGATGGCTTTTGAGCTTATACACTGCATTGAGGCAGAAGTTTTCATGTGAAGGCTACTGGCTTGACTGCCCTATCGCTGTCTCTGCTCGAAAGCTAATTGTACAATTTTGCTCCTTAACAGGGACTATATTTCATTCTGGTACTAATGTTTCCTTGTCTTCCTTCATTTCAGTTATATGTGTGGCTAACTAAGTTCTTTTAGATGAAGCTTCATATATATTTTATCAGTACTGTCTGTCACATTGGGTTATAGCTCAATTGAAGGTAGGATGAAGTTTAATTGAAGTTTCAAGATGTTTTGATGATAGTGAGATCATCCTTGATAAGTGTTAAGCATAAACATGAACTTTCTGTTGTCCATGGAAAGTAATGGGCATGGCCATTAAATGCAAGGGTTGTAAGACATTGCTTGAAGTTAATATAAAGATAATGAAGGTTTTTTCTTTAGAAATTAATTGTTACATTGATAACTTCAATATCAGATAATTCAAGTTGTTTTTCAGGACGTGAGACTCTGCTAGTTGTTCTAAAGATTGTTAAAATAAAGACAACTGGGTTTCCATTATCAAAAGAAAAAAAAATTAACTGCTAATTATCTGCTCCCCAAGCTTGTCTGAGTAAAATTTAGATGAAGCATTATGGATTTAGGGACTTACTTTTCTGTATCACTACCTTTTGTTTTCCCCTCATCTTTCCATTTAATTTGTGTGTGTGTGTGTGTTAAATAATCTAGATGATGTAAAAATGCATGAGCGGCATCTTCTGCAACTCCTATCTGGGATAATAGAGTGGGTGGATCCTCCTGATGCTGTTACAAAAGCAATTGAGTATGGGAAAAGTGAAAGGTCTTGCCCCTGGAATCTTCCTTATAATCCCCCATGTCAATATAATGCTCTCCTGTGAGCATTCATCCACACATAGCACTCACACATGTACACAAACCCCTTTGCTCAGTAGATCATTTTATTTGATCTTCACACTGGTTCAATGTGTTGTTCAGTGAATTGCTTGATGGTTGTCGTGCATTATTGGTCATTGCAACTGTAACAAGTCCCTACGTGTTTGATGATCTCCTAAAATCCATAAGGTTTGCTGTAGTATAATTGTAGTGTGCTTTTTAGCTGCTTATATTAATTTCAATGAAAGTTTAATTGATTTAATTTTACTGTTTTTTGCCTTGATACTTTAGGCCCTTCGGCACTCTTACCTTTCTGTCGATGTTGATGTCTGAGGTAATTAAAGTCCTCATGTCTAATAGCACCGAAGAGGAGACATGGTGCTGGGAAGCACGCGATGTCTTATTGGATACTTGGACTGCACTTCTGATGGTATATGTTGAGATACATACTTTACAATAGTTATTTTATATCTCGATGACCCATAATATTCTTGCTTATTAATGGGACAGTGCAAGGCAATGATATTCTAGCCTTTTAATTTAGCTAACCATAAAGAAATTATTAGTCCTAACGTTCTATGTGAGAGTTTTAATTTGTACACCAATGGGGGACAAAAAAGAAATACTTCTGTTCACAATTAATTGAGAGAGCTGTTAAATGTCAAATTTCCTAATTGTTTTGATTCTGCACAACAAACTGAACAATATTCATTACTTTGTTCAGCCAATGAATACTATCACTGGGAGTGCTCTGCTTCCATCTGAAGGAATACAAGCTGCAGCTACTCTCTTTGGTTTCATTGTGGAATGTGAGCTAAAAAGTAATTACCTATATGCAGCTTTCTTTAATGCTATGTCATTGCCTTATGCTTTATATGCTTATTTTTCCACCTATACTATTATATGGTAATGTGAATTCTTTCTTTATTTGTTTTAGTGGCCTCTGCATCCGCATTTAACGAAGATGTTGATACGGACTATCTTCATGCTTCCATATCTGGTATAGAAACAAAGACTAGTAAAACGTGCTTATTCTACGCTTTGTTTATCATTATTATCATGTTTTTTTTTTTTTACTCTTCTATTTAATCTGTCATAATGAAGAAAGAACTTATAGAAGTTGATTAAACATATATGGGAACAGACCCAGTCCCACTTAGTACATAGGTAGAGTTAGACTAGAGACATCATCTTGAAATTCAGTGAGTTACAATTTTTTTTTTTTTTAATTTTTTATGATATTGTCTTTGCAGCAATGGATGAAAGATTAAGCTCATATGCTCTTATTGCAAGAGCTGCTGTTGATGTTACAATTCCTTTGCTTGTGAGACTGTTTTCTGAGAGGGTTGCACGCCTTAATCAGGTTGGTTTTAAATGAGATTTAGTGTCTTCCATATGCATTTATGTATATATGTATGCATGGGTGGATGAATGTATGCATGCATGCATATTTGATAAGTCGACATAACCTATAAGCTTTATTAAGGAAGGGGTATTAAGTAAGAGACAATATATGGCAATAAACAGGAACTATATGAGGCAACATGTCACTTCTAGATTGGTAAGAGAAAAGAAAAGTTCAATCCAGAAAACTTCTCTTAATCTCAAGCATACGTTCTCAACCTCCCAAAGCCTTTTTTTTTTGGGTATTATTTCAGTTACAGTGTCCATAGCAAGAAACCTAGAACTTTCTTCCAGATCTTTATTTTGACCTTTTCCTGCTTCTTTGCCCCTCACTAGAAAAAAACTCCTATTTAGTCCCTAAAAATAGCAAACTCACACCTTTTGTCACAACCTGCTGCATTCCTTTCCAAGTACACTAAGAACAAGCTCTCAGGGGCTGGTGCATGCAGACAGTGAATTAGCAAGAAATTATCGATTACCCGATTTCCTGACTTCAAATTTTGCTTTCAAAATGTAAATTTGGTAAATGTCAGACAAGAAAAGAATTTTGGCAGGGTGCCCATCCTGTGAAGTGGTCCTCTGAGGTAAAGGAGCTGACCTAGTTTACATAAACATTATTACTTCGGAACAGCTATTATGTCTACCTGTTAGCTTACCAAAATCATAACATGGGTGCTTGATATGTATCAGTTAAAAAGTGGATTCTATTAAACCTTACATGTGGTGATCATGCATTTGACTATCTGAGTGATCTATGTGCCTTGGAGTTGGCAGTTAGTTGTTACAACTTTGTCTATTTGTAATCTTCTCATTTTGTTCAATCCATTTATATTCTGTAGTATTTCCTGAAATTTCACAATTGTTTCCATAGCTGAAGTTGTTTACTTTATATGTAGGGCAGGGGAATTGTTGACCTGACAGAGACCTTGGAAGAACTTTATTCATTGCTACTGATTATTGGCCATGTAATTGCCGATGAAGGCGAGGGTGAAGTACCTTTGGTATGTTGGTTGTATTTTCTCCCTGTTTGCTATCTTTCACTTGGAAGTGTCATCTAGCCCTATATATTTTCCCACAGTAACCATATGATAAACCCAAACAAGAAAACCAATAATACCTATTCTAATTGATGAAGAATGATTTTTACCTGATTATTGGACATATTTATTTCTTGTTAAGGGCTTGGTATGCATATGCCTTGCTTGCTGACTTCTCTAGTGACTAATTCCCTTGTATTGTACATTGAGAAACTCATTCATTTCAAGAACCAGTTCAACCTAAAAGCTTAAGCTGTAAATTATTGCCTTGGAATGGCTTTTGTTTATAACACTAACACACCCTCTCATGTGACAACCCCTTGGCTTGAAGCGTGATAAATAATTGGCCAAAAGTTTATTTAGTTATGGAGGGAATGGGTTGGTAAGGCTCAGAACGTGACCACTTGGTAAAGGAGGATCTAATGTCATGTTAAGGAATAAATACATTGGAAAGCTTCAACTGTTGGGTGTAGAGAGGGATTTTTTTTTTAAGTTATATTTCTAACTAACTCCATTCCGTAAGTTTTATATTCATTTATGTTTTTATCTTTATCTTGACAAGAAGAATATTGTTTCCACTTTTCATTCCCAATTTTTCATTAATTGTTCACTATCATGTCTGTGGACACTCATTGTTTGCTGCAAATGTTAATTAGAGGTTTTGTCATGAGTGATTCAGGTTCCTAATTCCATACAAGCCCAATTTGTTGATGCTGTGGAAGCAGATAAACATCCAGTCGTTTTACTTTCCAGGTAAATCTCTTCCTCTCTTTTTTGATCTGATTAGCAATTTAGAGTTTGCTTACGTTTGAGCGGTTGCCTAGACTTGTAATTCTTTAGTAAATATATGTTTGACTAAGCCTCTTATTAATTTGCAGTTGTTTGAATGAGGTTTCATCAAATGTTTTTTTAATAATGCTCATGAAATTTGTGATTTTGTTAGTTGGACATCCTAAGAATCCTGATTTATTTCCTAGTTTCTTTTCCCCTTTGATTTCTTTTTTTCCCCCTGCTGGCAAAATTATCCAATAATGAATATGCCTTGTTCAAGTTGAGTAGAATGTTTACAGATCCTGGGGACCATTCCTTGTGCCATCAATTATTTTCTTCATATTAGTCTCTGGCTTCATATAATTCCTTTCAATTTATAAAGGTGAAATCTAGATCATATTTGGATACTTTTCATGTTAATGATTCCTTTTAATTCCTTTCAATTTATAATTGTCCAACCTTCAAATCATTTTTCTTACTAATTAATGCAGCTCAATTATCAAATTTGCTGAGCAATGCCTAAATGCCGAAATGAGAGCATCAGTTTTTAGTCCCAGGCTTATGGAGGTATTGCTTTATATTCGTTTCCATCTTGCAATTGCACGATAGATTGATTCTTAGACTGTATCGACTTTAAATGTCTCTCTTGTAGACATTGAATTCAGAAATCATGCATTAGTGGCATAGATTGAGTAGATTGATATATCCTTGGGATGGATACTACTATAGAAGTTTGGGCATTAGAAGAAATCAGTATAGTAATGTTCTACTGTGTTGTTTTCTTGAGAGTTGTGGAGCAAGTTATTCTCATTGTTTGATATCTATTGGGTTTGTGCGGATCATTTGAGAAGCTTTTTGTCCACTACTTAGAAGTAATATTGTCGAAAAGGCTGCTTGGGATTACGCTTGTTTTGCTGTCACATGGTGCATTTGGTTAGAAAGAAATGCTAGAATATTTAGAAATCAAGCCAAGACTAGATTTCTATTGCGGTAAAGGGTTCTTGTCTGTAGCTTCTCTTTGGTTAAATGCTCATGGTTACTTGGGTTGGCTCTGTCTGATTTGCATAGGAATTGGGCAGCAGCTTTGTCTTGATAGTCTTTCTTCCTTTTTGAGGATTCCTTGTCCTCTTCTTTCATTCCCTTTCTCTTCTATAAAAGTTTCATTTTCAATTGTTAAGAAAGGCCTCTTATTGGGCCTGATTATTAGTTCCCTAGTTTCTATTGTTTTCCATATTTTGTTAGGATTCCTTATTATAGTAGGATTCAGTTTTGTTGCCCTAATTTATTAGAGATAAATATATACACTTCACCGAACCTAGTTTAAGGGTTATGGCTTCTTCACTCTCTTCTTTTGTTCTCTCTTTCTCAATAACATGGTATCAAGAGCAAATTGATTCCTAGGGCAACAACAAAACAGTTTATGCTTCCTGTTTTCTTTTCCTTTTCCTAAATTCCAACTTTTCTTCTTTGGTAAATATCTCAAGGTCTGCTTGGCTCTTAGTTTCTCCCCCTCTTCTTCTCTTCTTTGTTGTGCAACCTAAAAATTGGTTGTGGGCTGATGAATTAAAGTGATCCAAGGGAGGATCGTGGCTAGTTTATGTGCGAGTCAGGGGTGTCTCGCATAAGATTGGGCAGTAAGGAATTTTGGTGATTTGGGTACCGTCGTGCAGACCAGATTTTGCTGCCAAACAGGTTCAAATATTCTGTTTTTGGAACGTTCTCTTATTTCAGTTTGTTTAGGGCAGAATTTGGCGATTTGTGTACTGTGAACAGTCTAGAATTTGCTATAATCCAGGCTGTAATATTCTGTTTGAGGGAATTCTCTTATTTGAGTCAACTTGAGAGGTTGTTCTACCTTATTTTCTTATCCATGGCTGATGAAAAGGAATTAGTAGCTGAGGTTATTTCCTGTAACACAAGAATTACATATAGAAGATTGAATGGCATGAATTATGTGTTGTAAAAGGAATTTGTTAAATGTAATATGTCATGGGAACCTATGTTGCACGGACACCGGAACACGGACACGGGGACACGGCATTTTCAGAAGTGTCGGGCTATTTTTACATGGTAAATGAAGTGTCGGTGTCGAGAAGTGTCGGAAAC
>JANHAO010009898.1:0-18068 GCA_026873985.1 Saraca asoca
GGGACCATAACCCCTATTTATAGACTTAAGTATGTGATATTTCTAATTTGGCCCCTCAACAAATTACAAATATCACTTTGGTCTCAACACATTAATCCCATGACAAAATTACCCCTCAAGCCTTAAACTTTATTTCTAAATTAAACCACTTTATTTAGGCTTATTAAATAATGGCTATACATTTTAATGTTTACATGTGTGGCCCTATATATATATTGAATTTTATTCTAACAAGTTGTTCCCCTGGTGTGTTTATTACAAGTTATTTGTGGAGTTTGATGTTTGTTATTGTTATTATTATTATTATTATTATTATTTTACATATGAAAAATGAAGCACATTACTACAGGTCTCCACTTTGTATAGGACAATGTTCAAAATGACACCCTAAGGTTTGCTCATCTGTCTTCTAAAGATCAACTCACTAACATCATAACGAAACCATTGTCTTCAACATAATCACTACGAGATAGCCATTGAAGAATGCCAATCTTGCGAGGCAATATTGGAGATAAGGCAAATAAGGCTCACATTCCAGTTACCTAAGATAAGACTTTTATCTTAAGTGATTGAAATTAAATGTTAATCATTATCAAGGGCAAGACTAAGGAAAAAATTTTGGATGGGCAAAAATATAATTTGTTAAAAACTTTTATGAACAACTTTTATTTTTAGGGGTTGTGTATGTTTAGACATAAAAAAAATATTTTTATATTTGGACCAATATAAAATATATAGTTCAAAATCTTTTAGTTTGCTTTTATTTTTGGGGGTTGTATACGTCCATGGTAGTGTGTTATAGTGATGGTATTTTTACAGAGTTATAACACTTAAGTTCTCTCTTCCTATTTCGGCAGAGTTTTTGCCTATTTTTTGGATCCCCCTCTCTACAGAAGGCTCCTTCCTCATATTTATAGAGGAGGAAGTTACAATGGTAATTACATACGCAGAAAATCTATTACATCAATATTTAATGTATAAAACAGAATATATAGACTAAATCTCCTTTTTTGACTACTGTAGATTTATTTTTTACAGGCGGGCCCCATTTGTCCATTGGGATAGAATATGACTTGGTCTCCTATCTGGCAAGCTTCATGTCGCTAGTCGCGCTTCGCTGATTAGATTGCACAATCCGGGGTTGTGCACATCATCAAGAAGGAGATGTCGAACTCACTCTGTCGGGCTCGAGTTCAAGCCGAGGGGTCACACTCGCATCACAGATTGAAGGCATAATGATTCGGACAGTTCTTCTGACCGATCCTTTTGTCGTTCTTAGGCTACTTACGTCGATCCAGGACGAACTAGTTTTCACATATAACAAGGAAACATAGGCCAAAAGTTATGTAAATTAGGTTAGCCCATTTAGGATCCAAGTATCTAATTTAGCCCATTAGGCTAAGTATCTTCCAATGAATGAAGGGGAAAAGACCTTCTACAACTAAAGATGGCAAAAAGAGATGCTTATCGTAGAAGAGTCTTTAAATCTTTAATCCCCTTCAAAAAAAAAATAAAAGACATAAATCTTTGTAAGCAAAGAGAGAAAACTCTTAAGTGCTTTCTCACATAGTAGTCTTTACATCTTCCAATCCCTTCAAGAAGAAGATAGAAGACATAAACTTTTGTGAGCAAAAAGAAAACTTTCAAGTGCTTTCCCATATAGTAGTTTTTACATCTTCTAGCCTCTTCAAGAAAAGAAGACATAAATCTCTGCAAGTAAAAAGAGAAAGCTCTCAAGTGTTTTCCCACAGAGTAGTCTTTAAATTTTTAATCTTTTACAAGAAAATAAGACATAAAACTTCTATAAGCAAAGAGAGAAAACTTTACTTCAAATAGAAGATTCTTAAACTCTTAAACTAAGGAGAAACCATAGAAGACACAAAGCTTCTATAGCCAATAAAATAAAATCTCAAATGCTTCCATAAGATGAGTCTTCAAGTCTTCCAAGGAAAAGAGAAAAGGGAAAAATAAAAAGCACTTAAAAAATTGTTAGCTTGGCCAACTATATTGTCTTCTGTTTTGATGTTGAAAAATAATTTTAAGCAAAATCATATTATATTTATGAGCTTATTATTTGCTGAGTATTTGCAGGTTCAAAGTTCATCAAAGGTTGCTCAAAAGATCTACATTAGTCTTAAGTTTTTCTTTGATTTCATGGGATCTTTTGTAAATGAAATCTTATTTACATTGCTTAATCATATTTTCGAAAATAATTTACATTGAGGTAAAATAAATTAGTTAAAATGAGTTTTAAATCTAAAGTTTTCAAATAAACTTCTTAATGTTCTTTCATAAGTCAAACTTTTATAAAAATTATTTTTCACTGTATGAATTAATTCACGAATCGATTCATGTTGAAAAACTTGTGAAATGAACTTAAATCGATTCACCAATCGATTCATGAAAAACTTTTCTTACCAAAGGTTTGAAACTTTTTCTGAATTAATTATTTAATCAATTCAACATCTATTTTCAAAATACTATGAATTGATTCATTAATAGATTCAGTGATAAAAATCAGTTATTTTTATTTCAACTATAAATAGACCAAACCCTATTTTTCAAAAATAAGTTTTTCATAACTCAGTGTGACAAAAAACATAAAACTCAGAACTTACACCAGATATTCATTACCTCATCTGGTTTAAATGATTTAATTAATTCTTGAGTAATTTGAATAAGATTTCTGCTTAGCTAATTGAGATTTACATCTCAATTTACTATTTGTATCTTTTTACTTTATCTTGATTTACATTTTAGATTTCTAGGGCTAGGAATCTAGATACAAAGGAAGAGGTTGATCTTCCCTTTGCGTCCTTCTAAAATTGTGAGGTTGAGTACAATTGATAGGAGGTGCATTGAATTCTTGTTAATCTTCTTAACTGTGAGGTTGATCATAGTTAGGTTAGATATAGAATTTTTGTATCATATGTCTATAAGAGTCCTGTAAAAATTCTTGTTGTAAAATTGGTGTGTAGGAGCCTGGTTTAAATCTTGTGTTAGTAATAGAATAGATCAACTAGTCGAGGATTGATATAAGAGAGAAGACATGAATTGTGATTTTAATTTAAGTTGAACCACTTTAAAAATTTGTATCTTGATTCTTTTCATTACTATCTTTATACTTCTGCATAACTTTTGTTTTTGCACAAATTCTGCAATATGATTTTTCTGCGAATTCAATCAATTAAAAATATAATTGTCAACCATATAATTTGATGCAAGAAAATCTTCTACTGTGCATTTACTTGAAAATCAAAGTTAGCAATTACATTACAATTTACCTGGTTGTTAAATTCATTTAGATAAATAAAGAGTATAAAATTCCCTTAAAGGAATAAGGGAAAGATCTTAATTCTTCTAAATTTTCAAGACCAACAAAAATATGAGTAGAAAGCCTTTCTGGTGAAGCTCTTCCGCTGGACGAAAGTTTTACTAGTGAAAGCCTTCTAGGAGAAATCTTTCAGGCTTTAAGAAATTATGTACAAAGCTTTACTCTTCAATAACTCAAGAATAAAAGATTATATAAAAAAAAGTGCTTCCAAGAGGTGAAAACTTCAAAAAATAAAGTACAAAACTTTATTCTTTGATAAATGAAGAATAAAAGTTGTTATTACCAAGAATGCTTCTTATTGATGATCGATTTTAGTAATCAGTCAATAAAGGATTCTAATAACCAAACTACTATTAAGAATGTAAGAAATATAAGAAAGTGGCGAGAAATTCAGAGGAAGAGAAGAGAGAACATGGAGAGTTTTATCGTGGTTTGACTAAAGTCAAGATAACCCCTACGTCTACGGTGATTATACTAGCTTTGAGCAGTTGCTTTGTTATACAAGGCAATAATACATATGTCTATGGCTATTTCAATAGAGCTTTTACATATATTTCACTATATCTACGCAATGGCTCTCCCTCCCTATTTATAGAAGTTGGGAGGGTTACAAGTCGTAATTTATCATTGTAAAACTATGATTACATCTAAACTGAGCATTAAATGCTAGACATCAAGCAATAAATGTAGGTTAAATCATTGTTGAACCTTGGAGGCTAATTTGCAAGTTGGTAGAATGTTCAGATTGTCTATCAAACATTAGCTATTCCTAATCATGCCAAGAGGAGCTCGTTGTAGCCTTGTTCAGTTTAGAAGCTGCGAGCTCGCACTGTGCAAGCTACTCCCTGGCTTCAGCAACCTCGCTGAATTGGGCCATACCTCCTTGTTTCTTAACCCGATTCTTTAGGCCTCTGTTGATCCATTCTGCCTAGTCTAGAAATGCCTATAACATCAGTCCCCCAACTCTCAGTTTGCTCTACGAGCTGGGAGTTAGTTATGCACCTTTCAGGTGGGGGCCCTCTGTTCGTGGCTTGTGGTGTTGCCAAGTTTTTTTCCCAAAATGCTGTTTAGTTAGAGTCTTTGTTTGTAACCTATCAAATAGTCATGTTAGGCCTCAGTCTTTCACTGTGTCTATTTTATAGATGTCAGCAAGGTGACTCGATTTTTCTTTTGGGCCGTTCGATTAAGAACATCTAGAGATCTTCTGGATTCTTTAGAAAGGTTGGGTTAGTCTATATAAGGCATGGAAAATTTTCTTCTTTTGCAAAATAGCTTGGTAAGTGTCCCTGATGAGCTTTTTATTGAGGATACAAAGCATGTTCATTCTTCTGTGAGAGTTCCTCTCTAAGGATCTTAGGAAGTTTTGTTATGGGAAGCTTCTGAAGGTGATTCCTCTTTAAGGATCCCAGGAAGTTTTGTTACCTTCCTTCGTCACCTCTTCATGATTAAGGTAGCTCTTCACTGATGCTCTCTAGTCTCCTTACATGGCGAGACATTCCAATCGGTTCCCCCAAGCATCCGGGAGTCAAGGAGTTGAGGGATGAGCTTTTAACTTTAGAGGAAGACAAGAAAGAGGAGTTATAACTATATGGCCTGCTCTTAGGCCATGACTTCCTAAAGGACAATTCCTCCTACTTATTGTAGTTGTAGGTTTATCTCGGTCTTTGTACTCAAAATTTTCCTGTATAGACTCACCTCGTTGAAAGAGGTTTTGTAATAGATATTGCCATTTTTGTTGACATTTCGAGCATGTAACTAGTTGTCATGTGTTGCAAAAAATTATTTTTAAACTCTTTTTATGGACTGGTTTTTGTTTGTCGTGCTTAATCAAACATCAAGCTTAATATTTAATGGACAAAATCAATCCACCCTCTCTGGTTACAGATTTAAGTACTGAAATGATTTAGTCAATAGCGAATTTCTAGCTCACAAGAAAGTTGTGAGTAATCACCGATATGACTTGACGGTGCATACTACACCTTAGTCAAAGCAAGTTTGAAAGTTACGAGCTTAAGCTAAAGTGTGGTCGTGTATGCAGTAGGGCAGTTGAGTGCACACGTACTGGCATAAGGTCACAGGGGCGATTAGGTGTGCCCAGACTGGAATGAACTCACTGAGAGTGACTAGTTACGCTTGAGGTGAAGATGAGATCAGCTTGGGAGGCTTAGCGCATCACGCCAAGTGTGCCTGAGCTGGACATGAGGCGATTAGATGTGCCTATGGGCTTAGCACATCGCACCAGGTGTGCCCGAGATGAATATCGAGTGAGTTCATGAGGCTTAGTGCATCACGCCAGGTGTGCCCGAGCTAAAGATGGAATGAGCTCGTGAGACTTAGCGCAACGCACCAGGGGTGCCCAAGTTGGAGAGGGAGGATGAGAGTTATGAATTCATCAGATCATGGGGGGAGCAGCGAGCAATAGATCACAAGAGGACTAGGGGCATAGTTTGTTTATTTGCAATTTTACGATTTGGCGGGTATCTTGGCACATTCGTTTCACATATGTCTCTTAGATTTTCATGGACAGCATAATGATTACTATCTCCAGCAGTTGTGTCTTGGTTTTAAATGTTAATGTGCACTGGTCCATCAGATCGTGGGTTATCTGAAGAGTTTTCGGATCTGATGGTTGGTCTTGTTCACAATAAAGACCAGGGAGACTCTTTCCCCTTTTTTTGCCTGTCATTTGAAATCTGCTAGGCCTAAACTTTTCCTCTCCATCCCTCTGTAAACTTTGCAATCGTTTGCTACTCTCTACCCATTTTGGCCTTATTTCAGTTTCTCCAGTTTTGTCGAGTCAGGTTCAAGTTACTGGGGCACCATTTTCATCCACGCTTCAGACTTCATCTTTTTTTGACAAGGTAAATTTCTACCCCTAGTCTCATGTTTTCGGGCTTCGATTTTGAGGCCCCCTTGAGTGTGTCTATTATTGACAAAAAACTAGAATACGTGCTGTATTTTTCTATCTGTCGTAGGTATTTAGGGTTCCTGGTGGTGGCGGAGTTTTCAATTAATTTTTCAGGTTTTTCTAACTTTGTAACTGAAACCTTATTCGCATCTTTGAGTCCAGGTGACCTGGGGCAATAGCCACCTTTCTTTAGGTTGGACTGCTTTTAGGCTAGTGACTGGTTTGTGTTCAACGGCCTGATTATTCTCTTTTTCTTTTTTCCTTGTGTAGATGTCTCAGCCCCAAAGACGCCACTGCCATCTAATAGTCAATGAGGATACTGACTCTAAAGGGAGTGAGGAAATGCTTCGTGTTGTCGGGGGTGCAACCTCCCAGAGTGGTGAGGTTGTTAGTAGGTTTGCAACTCACCCCAGGCTAGAAGGGGTCGAAGCTGATTCTCCCTTCAAGCATTACCCTTCTAGTGTTAGGTTTAAAGAATTAGGGGAGATCGCTGAGGAATACTTCTTCCCGAAAGGCTATTGTGTTATGACCCATCTCACAATGACCACGCTGCTCATCCTCCCACACAGTTTACTGCCATAAGCATTCATCATCTTAATACGAGTCTTAAGTTTCTGGTTCCCCCATATATAATTGATTTTTTGAACGAGTTGAAGCTTGCCCTGGCTCAGTTAACCCCAATACGTACTCCACATTGACTTCTTTAGTGTTGGTCCACCTTGAAAATGATCTTCCTTCTCCCAGCGCTAGAGTTCTCTACTACCTTTACAGTATTAAGACTACTAGATAACGAGAAGGGGTTTATTATCTTTCACCTCATACTTCTAAGTATAAGAGGGTGTTACCTCATGGGGATGCCAGAGGAAAATCTAATGTGGGTCCATATGAGACCCATTGGTTTTATGTTTCCTGCCCATCCTTATGTCACCTTTTGAATTTCTCACTTGTTTCGAGTCCGAGTGAGTGAGCTAAAAGAACATTAGCTTTTGTTGTCTTTGATTTTGCTTTGAATCTAACCTTTGCTATGTTCTTTGTAGATAGAGCAAGAAAGGAGAGGCTAGAATTGATCGCGGGGGAGATCGAGGTGCTAGACAAGTTTACCATCTACGACGATCTATAGAACATCTTGAAGTTTGACAAGGAGCTCTTGCAAGCTCATAAACTTTCCCCTACTCTTAGTGTCGAGCTTCTTGATCACTCACGGGACGCTGGAATTCATAGGACAAGGTGACATGGAGAGAGTCAACTTAGTCCTACCTTTGCAAGGTTGGGTGAACTGCTACTCCAGCCTCCACTTGTGTTGATCGTTCTTCCTCCTCCACAGCTACTCCAGCTCTTGCTCGGGTTAGTTAGGCTTCTTCCTCTGCTACTATCCCAGCTCCAGTTGAAGCCAGTGATCCCTTCACCCTTATGATCACAGAGGAGACCTTGCTAACCCCGACCCCTATTTCTCAATTGGGATCAACTGAGGTCAAAAGAATGAGACAGAAGTCTCTGGGTTATGGAGAGGAAGCTCCAATCGGGCCTTTTTTCAAGAGGCAAAGAGCTGATAGGGGGAAAGAGGCCATTGCTGGTTTGACGGCAAGAGCCAAGGATGCCCTCGAATTCTAGATTGAAGGTTTAGGACCCAAGACTTTGGCTCTTTATAGTGTCATCAACAAAAATGTGGGCCAGATCTTAGGGGCCTAGACAGAATTCTTGGAGGATGACAAGATTCGAGGGAGTTCTCTGGTAGAAATATTAACCAACCATTGTCTAATGCTCGGTATCATTCTTTATTGCTTTCCCTTAATCTTTTGTTTATGTTTTGACTTCTTAATGTTCTTCTCAAGGGGTGTTGGAGGCAATAAAGCTGAGAAATGAGAGTTTAATCTGGGAGGAGGAGCGAGATCAGCTTAAGGCCAACCTGGTAGCAATGACCAAAGAGACAGCTGAACTAAAGAAAAAGTCAAAGGATGAGATAGCTGATTTGGCTTTGAGGCTACGCAGGGCTCATGATGAGCTTCAGCAGGGGAAGGAGGACTTGGCAATGCTCGCGTGTAGGGTTGAAAGCTTCTAAAGGCAATCTGAAGCCACTCAGGAAAGGGCAGCTCGTACTGAGGATAGAGCACTGCGAGTTGAAGAAGTAATCAGACGAGCTAAAGAGGTTATCGAACAAGCTAAGGAAAGGGCCACACAGGCTAAGGATGAGATTGTTAAGGTGAGAGAAGAAACTTCTGCCTTGGTTGATCTGGCCAGAGAAGCTGCGATCTCTGAGACCACCGATGGCTTTATGTATACTTTATGGCAGAAACACCCTAACTTTAACTTTTCATTCTTTGACGGGGAGATTGAAGTAATTATTCAGGGTTTTGTTAAGGGCATGGAGGCAGTCTCTCCTCCAGGTGCTGAAGCTATTAGTGATCCTTCCATTCAGGTCATGGAGCGAGCTGAAGGAGCTTCAGTAATGCAAGAAGCAGCTGAAAAAAGGCCTGGAGAACAAGTGACAGAAGACCTGCCTGTGGTTATTGTGAATTCCTCTACTCCACAAGATCCTTCTAATCCTCCAACTCTGTTCCCCTTTAGCACCTTTGTAACTTTATTTTGTATTTTCTTAATCTGATTTTATACTTTGTGTAATCGAGACACCATTTTGAACTTTTGATCTACTATACATTTAGCATTTCGTTGAATAATCCATTGGCGAAACGCATAGACCCGAATGAGTCATATTAAGTTATAGCATATAAGGTTCTAGCATTTTCACTTCATGAGATGGCGGGCCAAGCTGTCCTTGTAAAGCATAGTTTTCCTTTAAATAACGCCAATCACTGATGAAATACATTAAGGGGCATACCGGATATAATATTAAAAGACAAAGGAATTCCTTGATCCTTATTTAATTCAAAACTTTTAAAGAATATTACAAATCTATGAGGCTAAATTTGCCTTTATTGATAGTTTAGCCGAAGATGTTCAACATTCCATGCTCGAGGGAACTCAACTCCTTCGACGTTAGCCAGGTAGTATCCCCTCACTTCTCAATTTCTCTTTTATTACGTATGGCCCTTCCCAATTAGGACCCAATGTTCCTTCACTGGGATTACGACCTCCTAGTAGAATGAGGTGTAAGGTGAGATCACCTACTTTGAAGCTTCGACCTCAGACCCTTCGGTTAAAATGCCTCACAACCTATTATTGGTAAGTCATGATCTTGAGATGAGCAACATCTCTTATTTCTTCAACAAGATCGAGGCTTATAGTGAGCAGCTGGTTATTCTCCTCTAGATTGAAAGTAGCTCTTCGGTGTAAAGTTACTTCAAACTCTGTCAGTATCATGGCTTCAGCTCTGTAGACTATTGAGAAAAGGGTTTCTCCCGTGGTGTTGCAAGTTGTAGTTCGATAAGCCTATAGCACCTTTGGTAACTCATCTACCCATGCCCTTTTTTTAGCTTCCAATTTTTTCTTCAAAATCTACTTAATGATCTTATTTATTGCCTCAACCTGTCTATTAGTCTTAGGGTGGTCTACTGATGAAAAACTCTGTAAAATCCCGAGGTCATTGCAAAACTTGATGAATTGCTCACTGGTAAACTGAGTCCCATTATTAATCACTATTTGTTGAGGGACACCGAACTGACAAATAATGTTATTCCAAAGGAATTTCTAAATTTAAGAGGAAGAAATCTAAGCCAGTTCCTTTGCTTCTACCTATTTGGTAAAATAATCTATAGCTATCATTGCATACTTACTATTTTTGTGACCTGTAGGGAGAGGTCCTATTAGATCGATCCCCCATATTGCAAAGGGCCAAGGGCTGACCATTTGTTGGAGGTAGGCTAGAGGAGCTCAGGGAATTTTGGCAAACCTTTGACACATGTCACACCACTTAACGAGGTCGATTGGATCTCGTTTCATGGTCGGCCAAAAGAAACCTTACTGAAGAGCCTTTGGAGCCAATGACAAGCCCCCAGCATGGTTTCCACAATGTCCAACATGAATTTCCTCTAGGACAAGGTCACAATCGAGACCATCAATGCACCTGAGAAGTGGAGCTAAGAAGTCCCTTCCATAAAGTGTGTCTTCAATGATGCAGTATCTAGTAGCTAGGGATCACGTGTGGCGTGCTTTTATTCTATCTTCTAGGAGTTCACCATCCCATAAGTACTTCAAGATAGGACTCATCCATAAGCCATTTGTCACAATAGCTATCATTATGGCATCTTGTCGCTCAATGCTCGGAGATGGAAGAGTTTTTGTTGGTATTGCGCCTGAAAAGTCTATGTCCCTTACTGCTGCCAAGCGAGCTAACGTGTCTGCATGCATATTTTAGGCTCAAGGGATCTGGCTAATCTCATAACTTTGAAATTTGTTTAGCAGCTCCTGAGTCTTTTGCAAGTAGATAACCATTTTTGGTCCCTTTGCTTGATATTCCCCTTTTATATGGCAAATGACTAGTTGAGAATCACTGAAGATTTTTAACTTGTACTTTCTTCAACAATTAGAGCCCTCATTATTGGTAGCTCAAAATTTGAACCTTTAAGTGCAAAGGATTTTGTGCCCTTTCGGGTTGATAAAAAGGATCCTTGCTCCTGTCTTCTACTCACATGAGGATCCATCTATATAGAGCACCTACCATGGTCCTTCTGAGGTTTTTGCCTCTTCCCTGGCAGGTCCAATGAATTTTGCCATAAAGTCAGCTAGGGCTTGTCCCTTAATTGTTGACCTCGATTTGTAATGGATGTCAAATTAGGCAAGTTTGATTGTCCACTTGAGTAAGCAACCTAAGGCATCTGCCTTCTGGACGGTCTACCTTAGTGGATACTGGGTTAGTACCTCAATGGTGTGGGCCTAAAAATAAGGTCGTAGTTTTCTGGATGTGACAACAAGACAGTGGACAAGCTTTTCCATGGGAGTATAGTTTTCTTCTATATTTAACAACCTCTTGCTCACGTAGTGCACCATGAGTTGTGCTCTACTCTCCTCGTGGACAAGGGCTGCATTGATGGCATGCTGAGATACTTCCAAGTAAAGGATTAGCTTCTCACCTTCTTGTAGTCTGGATAATAATGGTGCTTGGCCCATATACTCCTTTAAGTGCATAAAGGCAGCCTCACACTCTTCAATCCATTTAAAGCACTTTGCTTTCCTTAGAACATCAAAGAATGGTAGACATCTGTCTGTTGCCTTTGAGATGAATTTGCTCAGTGTCACAACCTGACTGATTAAGCTTTGTATGTCTTTGATCCTGGTTGGTGATCTCATATCGATAAGCGCTTTGATTTTTTTTTTTTGGGTTCGCCTCTATTCCTCTATCATTGACCATGAACCCAAGAAATTTTTTGGAGGCTACACCATACGTGCACTTAAGCAGATTTAGTTTCATCTGATACTTCCTTAGGATCTAGAACATCTTGTCTAGATCCTTCATATGATTCATAACCTATCTAGACTTCATAAGTATGTCATCCACATAAACCTCCATGGTCTTCCTAATCTGATCATTGAACATCGCATTGACTAACTGTTGGTAGGTTACTCTTGTGTTCTTGAGCTCGAAGGGCATCACTTTGTAGCAGTACAGTCCTTGATCTATGATGAACGAGGTGTGCTTCTCATCTTGAGGCTCTATGAGTATCTGAGTATACCTAGAATACGCATCTATAAAACTGAGGAGTTGATGCCTGGCAGTTGCGTTGACAAGTTAGTCAATTCTTGGTAAGGGGAAGCTATCCTTTGGATAGGCCTTGTTGAGGTCTGTGAAGTCAATGCATGTTCTCTATTTTCTATTTTTCTTTCTTATTAAAATAGGGTTAGCTACCTAGAATGGGTAATGAGCCTCCCAGATAAATTTGTTCGCCAACAGTCTGTTTACCCCCTCCTTGAGGGCGTCAGAGCCTCAATAGTGAGTGGCTTTCTTTTCTGACGAATCAACTGGTGGTGAGGATTGATATTCAGCTTGTGTGATGTAATTTTGGAGTCGATCCCTACCATATCCTCGTAGTTCCAAGTGAAGACATCCAAGTTCACTTTGAGGAAGTTAGCCAGCTAGGCCTTTATGTCATGGGGTAGGTTCTTTCCAAGCTTGAGGCACTTCCCATCATCTACCTCACCGATCCTGATCTCTTTGAGCTCCTTAATTGGCCCGGTTTCCTCGTCCACTTCTGGGTTGCATGGTTGAGATCGTGATTGATCTCGACTGATCTCGGAGCTCAAGGCTCTTCATTAGAAACCACATCAACTCTCTTGCCCTTCTTCTTAAGCTTGACAGCGTCCTCATAACACAATTAGGCTGTGTATTGCTCACCTCGCATGCATCCGACTCCATTTGAGGTCAAGAATCACACCATCAGCATCCTAGTTGGCATGACTAGATCTAAATCATTCATCGCTTGTAACCCTAGCATTATGTTGTAGGCTGAAGGGCAGTCCATGACCAGGAAGTCAACTAGAACTATGGACTGACGGACTTTGTCCCCCAGAGTGATGGGCAGTTTGACTTGCCCCACAGGTAATATCTCGTCGCCAGTGAAGCCAGAAAAAGGTTCGAGTGAAGGTTTAAGATCACCCTAGCTTAGTCCCATCTATTTGAAGAACCTTCTATACATGACATTGATTGAGCTGGCAGTATCCAACATGATCCTTCACACTTCAGCGTTACCGACCTTGGCTCCAATGACAAAGGTATCATTATGGGGGGACTGGATTCCCTGTGCATCATTGTTCACAAAGGTGATGCATTTTGAAGTGGCCCTGGCTTTCTTGGTGGGTCAATCAAACTTGCACCCTGCAGACAAAACATAGCACGCATATGCACATATTGCTCATGAGAGCTACGCAAGGTTTCCATGATATGCATCCCTCCATGGATCATGAAAATAGTTTTGACTACTATTATCTGCTCCTGTTTAGCACTCTGGGAAGGCTATGCTATCTGCTGTTAAGGTTGCTATCCTACAGGTCGTACCACATAATCTTTCAATTGACCTCTTTTGATCAGGTCCTTGATCGTGTCTTTCAATGACCTGCATTTAGAGGTAGTGTGCTAAATGTCATTATGGTAGACACACAACCTATTGGCATCCCTATACTTTGAAGAGGTTAGTAGGGCCTAGGTCACTTGAAGTTCTCCCTCTGCTTTTCTGTCACGTATATCCTCTCCAAAGTGCCAGGCAGGATGCTATAATTATCATGGAAACCTCAGGGTTCAGGTTGCTCTGTCCTAGCCTTCCTAGCAGGTTAGGTACCTACGTCATTGGTCTGGCCCATCCTATTCTTACCCCGATTGTTCCTTCTCCCATCCTGGCTAGAAACTGAGCTATTGGGTTCACCCTTCTGTCCAGACTTTTTCAGGCCAAAGGTTTCCTCCCATCGGACTTCTTTAGCGGTCCGTTCATAGAATTCCCCCAAGCTCTTCACCAGGGATTTGTATATGCTTTCATATAGTTTCTTATCTCTATGAAATCCTACGAGATCACTATTAGGATGCTGTCATCGGAGTGACTCTCCATATTACTGACCTCACATCAAAATCTCGTGATGTAATCCTTCAACAATTCATCCTTTTCGTTGGAAAATCGTGGCCAAGCGACAAGATGGTGCGAGCTACTTCTTGAGAGCTCCGTATTAGTCGATAAATTTATTCTGGCACTCTTCCCAACTGCTAATGTTGTAAACTGGAAGACCTTTGAACCACATTTGTGGTACATCCCCAAGAGTAACGGGAAAGACTCGACACTTGACCAGGGGATTGCTAGTTTAGAGGTCCATCTGGATGTCGAAAGCATCCAGATGATCGTACGGGTCGCTTCTTCCATTCAAGATCTAGATGATCATATGGGTCACTTCTTCCATTATATGGCGAAATGGCTGGAACCTTGAATCGGTGGGGGAGAGGTTCTATTTCGATCTCCTTAGAAAACAGGGTTTTTTCCTCATAATGACCTGATCGGTCTTGGGTTGAGGGACATTTCTCCAACTTTTGCACCCTTTACATGAGCTTTTCGATCATTTGATCTTGAACTTCGGATCATTGATTTTTGCCACTATTATGGCCTACTTTCAAGCCTTCAGTATGGTGTGAGTTCTTAGGTCGCTGGTTTCCCTCGCACTTGTAAGCTCGTTATCCCTCCATTTCAGGTCGTGAGCTGAAGGAGGGGTCTAAATCTGCCCACTGGGCTCCTTCTCCAATCGATTTCACCCTTTGGGCCGATACCTCTCCCTGTGGCCATCGGACCATTTCCATGATCGAGGCAACTTCACCTTACTTTAGTGCTCTTTGAGTGTGTGCTTGAGCCAATGCTTTGACTGCATCAGCAAGCCTCTTAACCGTACTCTTGAGCACTTCCTAGCATTGACATAGAGCCCATACACCATCAGCCTTCAAAAAATGGAGGAAGTACTAGCTAGGACTAGGTTTTCATCTTCGGGCATATTTTGCTATTACCTTTCGTGGCCACCTGGTTGGTTAGCGGTAACATCTGAACTCCTGGTTACACTTCCTCTTACTATGATGATCATTTGGTGAGTAAACAAGAAAGCAGTTTGGTCCCACCAGGAGTGCCAAATTGTTGACGATTGATTTTAATAATCAGTCAACGAAGGTTTTTGAGAACCAAAATGCTATTAAGAATGTAAGAAATGGAAGAAAGTGGCAAAAGATTCAGAGGAAGAGAAGAGAGAACATAGAGAGTTTTATCATGGTTCGGCTAAAGTCAAGATGACCCTTACGTCCACGGTGATTATATTGGCTTTGAGTGGTTGCTTTGTTATACAAGGCAATAGTACATATGTCTATGGCTATTTCAGCAAAGCTCCTGCATATATTTCACTATAGCTATGTAATGGCTCTCCCTCCCTATTTATAGAAGTTAGGAGGGCTACAAGTCATAATTTATTATTGTAAAACTATGATTACATCTGTAATAAGCATTAAATGCTAGGTGTCAAGCAATAAATGTGAGGCAAATCATTATCGGATTTTGGATGCTAATTTGCAAGTTAGTAGAGTGTTCAGATTGTCTATCAGACATTAGCTGTTCCCAATCATGCCAAGAGGTGCTCGCTGTAGCCTTGTTTGATTTAGAAGCTGTGAGCTCACACTGTGCAACCTACTCCCTGGCTTCAGTGACCTTGTTGAATTGGGCCATACCTCCTTGCTTCCTGACTCAATTCTTTGGGCCTCTGCTAGTCCATTCTGCCTGATCCAGAAATGCCCATAACACTTCTAAAAGCCAAAGATTTCAAGAAATCAAGTGAAACATTCAAGATAATGACTTCAAGTCTCCCATTAAAGTGGAGATCAAGCATAGAGGCCCTCTTCTTCATTAAATTGGGAAAAAAACCCAAGTTCAAGTCAAAGAACACTATCAAGCTCAAAGGCCCTCACCTTTAATGAAATTGACAAGTTAATTATAGGATTACAATAGAGAGAATTCCTACAAATTAAGGAATTAAATTATAATTTATTTGCCATACATTTTGTGAAATTTAAATACACATAATTTTTGTGTACAAATTTCTGGCATGTCCGATGGGACACTCTTTCTCTCATCTTTCTTGTTAAAAAGAAAGGTTAAACTATAAATAAAAAAAAATCTAAATATCAAATTCAAAGCACAAAATTTTGGCGATGAAATACATGGAAGACATGTGTGTGCTCATGGAAAATTCAGCCAATACCAAAAGTGGAACTCCGTTTACTACCATATCAAAAACCAAGGCTGGAAAAACTACACTGATGCCTCCACCACAAGAAAAATGCATATTTTTTATGTTTGAAAATGTTGAAAACAGATGATTTCTGATGGATAATAGTCGTTGGAAAAACACCAGTCAAAACTTTTTTTCAACATTTATAAATATAAAAAATTTCTGACATATTTTCCAACATTCACAAATGTTGAAAAATAGGTGATATGGCAATGCCATATAGTATTTTCGATGCCCATGAATGTTAGAAACAATTGATCACATGGCATGTGTATCCTCAATTCTAATGTACAATGATGTCTGATATGCTGACATGGAATGCCACATCATATTTTTTGACGCTTATGGACGTCGGACGTTTGGACGACATGACAAAGCCACGTCATTGATTTTAAGTTTGTCCAACATCCCTATACATCAAATAGACGTCAAACATAATGATGTTGAATGCCATGTTAGAATTTTCAACATCCCTATACATCAAAAACTATGACTAACATGGCAAAAAAAATATTTTATTAAAAGACCCATGCATTGCACTTGATAATAATAATAATAGTATTAGCCTAGGTTACCCTAGCTATATATTTTCCTTGGTTTTAATACTGAAAAATAATTTTAGTTACATTACTATCTGACAACATGCATTTTGATCTATTTTAAAGGTTTAAAGTAAGTGATTCAAGATATCCAAAATTAGGTCTAGCAATTATTTTCTTTATATAAGATCTTTTGCAAGTGAATTCAAATAAAATTTGATTCAAACAAATATTTTCATATATTTGATATAATGCGGTAGATACAAACAACTTGAAGAAAAACTAAAACTAAATATTTTTTCAAATAAAGTTTTTAAATGATTTTTTCAGAAATACAGATTTTATAAAACTATTTTACACCTTGTGAATAGATTCAAAAATCAATTCCTTAAAGAACTTGTGAAAATATACTAGAATCGATTCATCAATCGATTCCTAAAGAAAAGTTTTAAAAAATTCTTTTTACTGAAAGTTAGGATTTTAACCTAAATTGATTCAGTAATCAATTCAAGACCTGATCTTAAAAGTTTATGATTCGATTTCCAAAAAGAATCATTAGTTATAACCACTCTGAATTGATTCACAAACTAAAAGTTAGTTATTTTGTTATAGTCAGTTACAGCAGTTATAAAACCTCTAACCACCTTCAGTTTTTATCAGATTTCATATCTTTCTCTCTTTTTTAAGTGTGAAAATCTCTCAGAAAACAAAGGAAAACAAGATTGGCTTTTACCTCACTATTTTTCTTAATCAATCAAGGATTTTGAATCAATCTTCGCAAAATTTATATTAGCTATTTGAGATTTCACCTCAAACTTTTGGTATGATTTCTAGGTTAATAGGAATCTTGTCTAGGTTAGTAAGAGCCTGTTGAAATTCTTGTGTTTGTTTTAGGCTATCAAGAAACCTATTGTAATTCTTGTATTTTAAACTAGCAATTTAGAAGCTTGTTTTAATCCTAATAATTTTGTAATAAAAGTGATAATCTGGTTGAAGATTATCCAGCTGAGGAGACTTAAATTACAGTTTTAATTCAAGTTAAACCACTTTAAAAATCTATCTTTAATCTCTATCTTTCTGCTCCTACATTTACATTCTTACTACACAATCGTCAATCTGCATTCAACATTTTTACTACTTAATTTTTTGTTGTGCCTCTTGATACAAAGCTATAGATCATATTCTTGTTAAATCCAAATAAGAATTCATAATATTCAAAGGTGTAAGTAAATTTCCCTAAAGGAATAAGGGTAAAATCCAATTTTATCATATCTTTATCTAGGACCCTCAAATAGCATCTTCATTTGTAAAAAAAAAAAAAAAAAAAAACCATAATATTAATGTAAACAAATTATTACATTCAGCATTTAAAAAGTTTTAAATATTCTTGAAGTTCTAAAATGTCATAGTGACTCATGAAAAATGTCCTAAATCTTCATCATCCTCTTCTTACTCCTCCTCCACCTACTCCTCCTCAGCAACATCTTCATTTGTGGGGATTTAGGCCTATGGTTAATGATAACTCTATGAAAATAGAGTTATCTTAATATTCCTAGACTTAAATTATTGAGGTATAAGAGTGATTCTTTGTAAATAA
>JANHAO010009899.1:0-18044 GCA_026873985.1 Saraca asoca
CAAAAGAGCTGGACTAAAGGTTAGTAAGCTCTACTTTCACCTTAGATTTTATCTGGGGAATTTTGGGACCTCAAACTAGTGGATCTTTGGGAGGTTTGTTCAGCCAAAAGGGAGAAATTTTTTTGAAAAGTTTAGCCCCCTTGCTGTCCCAATGGCCAAGCAAACCTATCAAAGGTAGCTCACACCACCTTGCCATCTTGCAATGATCTTCTAGCATAAGCATGAATTGTTGAAAGATTACATAACTAGGTTCAAGCATGAGGCTAATTCCGTAAAGAATCCCTCAAATGAAAATATCTTGATAACTATCTTAATGGGACTCTGCAAAGATGGAAAACTATATAAAAGCTTATACAAGTCCCTGATAAGAGAACTAGCTAAATTCTATGATCAAGCTACCAAATAGATCAGGTGGGAAGAAACCTTTGGCCTTAAGAAATTCAATCAGGCAAGCAGTGCCAAGAAGAGGAGCAATGACTGGAGTGGCGAGGATAGTCAAAAGGCTGACTCCAATATCTAGCTCGTAAAAAAGGTGAGAACCTGGAGACCTCAGCATCAAAGTCACCATGAAAGTTACAGCATTTTGTCTGACATCCAAGACAGGATCTTTGTCACAGAAAGAAATAGGCAAGATGTTAGGAAGCCCAAGCCCTTGAGGGCCCTTAGCAAGTTCAGAGACACAAATAAGTTTTGCACCTATCACAATGAGGTCAAGCACAACACCTCAGAATGTTAGGCACTCAAAGATGCCATAGAAGACCTCATTAAGATAGGTCACTTCCAAGATTATATGGTTTGACCCTTTGAACAACAACCTCAACAGCCCAAGCGGATCATTGATTGCAAATAAGGCCCCTCAGTTAAAACCATATTTTAATGTCGTAATGTTTGTTTAGAGGTTAATGAAAATGCTTCAAATCTTTCTATCTACTAGTCTTCAACAAAATGTTATACAAGAAGAAAGTTATTCTGTGTTGACATAGTTAAATTCGATCTCATTGCCAACTCGTCGTTGAGGCATGAAGGCACTAAAATAAACTCATTGCTTACTTGAGCAACAAGATTGCTATTTCATTGAGCAATGAGATTATTGTGGAACTGAGCAATGAGATTGTTGTTCCACTGAGCAGCAAGATTACTATGAAACTGAGCAACGGGATTGCTAGCAAGGTCAGGTTCTTATCGCCCATTGAGCAATAAGATTGCTGCGACGCAGCTCGTAAAGCGTAACTTTCATACGACCTACTGCTCGTAGCTTTTATGCAACCTATTTCTCGTAGCTTTTATGCTACCTATTGCTCATAGCTCTCATGTGACTTCCAACTAGGCATAGCTTTCATGTGACCTACTTATACACTACTCATCATTAGGGCACTCTAATGCTCAAACTCATTATAACTGAAAAATATGACCTATTAGTTATCTAAACATTTCATTTAGCATTGACTTGCAGGAATTTATGTTATCATCTGCGATATGCAAAACATTCAATGTAGCATGCAAGAATCATGAAGAAAAGTCCATTCACTAAAAACCTCACTCAACGAGGTAAATTTACATTAAAAGATTTGAAGTACAAAATCAAAGTAAGCCTATAGCTATTATGTATCCAAAGAGAAGTCTAGCTTCTAGGAGCTGAGCTCCAACCAGCTGAAGGACCAACGAGCATGCTAGCTCTTTAATCTTCTTATTGTTATCCTCCTTAACTGAAAAGGTCCCTCTCAACTGCCTCACTTCCAGCACTGAAAATTCAAAAGAAGCAAGAGAACACGGCTAGAAAGGCTGAATCCCACAGCACAACTGTGAGAAAATAATCTAAGATCTACACAAGATCTTCTAGAATCCTCAAAGAAGAATCACCTATAAAGACTTCCTATGTGGCAAGCCATACACGCCTCCTCAAAAAATTAGACCATTAGAAACATGGGGGGCTTAGTTAAAGTACTCATCAGATCATTGAGTGAAAAAGGAATAAGGACTTCCCATGTCTTAAATAGACTAGCCTGGCCTTATTGAAGAGTCCAGAAGAAATCCAATTATTCTTAATTAAATGGCTTGGAAGAAAATAAGGCTACCACACCAACAGTCATGAAACACGTACAATAAGAAGTATGGCCTGGAGCAGATGAAACAACAGATTGAAGTAAAGATTTTGACTGCACAACAATTCATAAATAAGGCCTTTACCAGCAAGCTATAACTCCCTGCCCGTGAAGCAAACTAAGAGTTAGGGGGCTAATGTTGTGGATATTTTCTAGTACTATGAAAAATGGGCTGACAAAGAACCAGCAACAGATAAGTCTAAATGAGAAGACAGCCCAGACCACCCAAGAGCTAAGATCACTCAAGGGCATCAGGTCACCAGCTACAAGCTTAATGAATAAAACAAGGCAGAGGCTCTGGCTCGCATAGCCAAGAGTTCATCCTGCATGAGCTTGCATTTGGTGATGCAAGCTCGACATTACTGGCCAAAGACCAACAGTGACCCCAGAATGGGAGTCCCAGCTCATGGGATGCGACATCTTGCCCAACTAAGAGCTCGCTATGGGTGAACTTGAAGCAGGCATCCACTTAGACCTAACTTGTGGGGCCAGTCTACAAGAAGCAGCTTACAAGGGCCCATACGTCGAAAGTAGCCTACAAAAGCCATACTTGTCAAATACGTTTATTATTTGATGTAAAAGATTTACAACTTATTAAATTACACTTGTAATCTCCCAACCTTTATAAAAAGGGGAGGATTAGACACAATAGATAGGTAAGAAAATTCACACTGTAACTCTGCCAAATTTTTTCCAAAGCAATAAAATCATCTGTGGATGTAGGAATCCAAACAAATGATTTTGGCTAAACCATATTAAAAAACCATCTTTGCCTCTACTATTCTTCCTCTCCATCTTCTTATCTCTCATTTATCTAACCAATCTATAGTTTGGGGTTTCAAGAACTATTTTGGTTGACTAAGATTTGGGCTTACCAAATTTCACCGTCAACACAATACATTTTTTGATAAAGTGATATCTTGTGTCAATATGTTTAATCCTATCATAAAACAGAGGATTTTTAACAAGTGCTTGAGCACACATATTATTAATACAAATCTTTGTAGTTCTATCTTGAGGCAAGCAAATCTCTTCCAATGACCCTTTGAGCCATATAGTATGATAAGTACAAGAAGTAGTTGCCACATATTTGGATTCACAAGTTAAGAGAGTGACAATTAGTTGCTTTTTAGAACACCAAGTAATAACATAATCACCCATAAAATACAAACCCAGTGGTACTGTCTACCAAAACCACTATCATAAAATCTCATAAGCTTGAAATTTTTAGAAGAAGAATAAAATAGCCTGTAATCAATTGTACCTTTGAAGCAAAGAATATTCCTAGCAACCTTCATGTGAATAGAAGTAGGTGCTTCAACAAATCAACTTATTACTTTAATAGTAAAGAGAATATTAGGCTTTATACAAGTTAAATATCTAGAGCTTCTTATAAGACTTTTGAAAAGAGTGGAATGGCTAAACTTTTGGTGCATGCTTTAATTCATACAAGGTTTTGTTTAATCTCAAGATTTTATTTTTATGCCATTTAGCTATATGATCCTTTCACTACTCAACATAAACCTCTTCCTTAAGGTCACCATTTAGGAAAACTGGCCTCATATCGTGTTGATAGACCTTCCACTTCATTTGAGATGCTAAAAACATGATCAAGTGTATGGTCTACATGCAAGTAAGGGGAGCAAAAACCTCTTCATAGTCTATACCATATTTTTGCCTGTACCTTTTGGCAACAAGCCCTGCTTTGTACCTTTCCACCTTTCCTTTAGTATTCTTCTTTATCTTGTATACCCATTAGACTCCAATGGGTTTAAGACCCTTAGGCAGTGTTGTCAATTCCTAAGTGTTGCCAACTCCCAGTGATGTTTTTCTTAATGGCTTTGATTTCTTTATCCATAGTTGTCTCCATTGGTTGTCATTTTTAACTTTCTCAAAGTTTAAAGGCTCACTTTCTATAAAAGGACAAAACAAGTCAACAACTCTAGTTGCTTTATACAAATTAGTGAGACTTCTCATTTTTTGTGGCCTTTCAATTGAACTTCCTTTACTAGATGGTGATGCTTCATGGATCAGAGCAGGTTAAGGAGGTAGAATTATTTCTTGCATCGATGCCATGTGGTCTCTTATTTTTCCTCTTCAAAATACGAAAATAATTTATAAGCTTCTTCTTCTTAAGGTTCTTAGATCCAAGTTGCATCTTCATCAACCTCAACATCTCTACTTACAATAATCTTTCCATTGCTTGGGATGTACAACTTGTAGCTATTAGAATTTAGATTGTAGCCAAAAAAAATGCTTCATACTTTGATCATCAAGCTTGGATCTCAATTAATCAGGAACATGAACATATGCAATGCTTTTAAACACCCGTGAGTGATTGACATTAGGTTTCAACCCATTCTAAGCTTCTTAAGGAGTCTGGTCTTTGACATTTGTTGTTTAGAGTGGTTGGAAAAATAAACTGCACAAGAAATAGCTTCTATCCAAAAGTCCATAGGCATTTGTTTAGCCTTCATCATACATCTAGCCATATTAAGAATGGTCCAATTTTTTCTCTCAGTCACTCTATTTTGTTATGGTGATCTTGGAACTGTTAAGGGATAATGAATTCCATGTGAATAACAAAATTCACTAAATTCTTTTGAAGTGAATTCACCTTTTATATTGGTTCTCGAAGATTTAATTCCGTAACCACTTTCTTTTTTCACTAGAGCTTTAAAATTTTTAAAGGCTACAAATGCATCAAATTGTTGCTTCAAAAAATAAACCTAGGTCTTCCTATTGTAATCATCAACGAAAAGTAACAAGTACTTAGTTTTACCGAATGATGATGGATCGATCAAACCAAACACATTAGCATGAACAAGTTGAAGTGGCTATCATGCTCTTAACATAGATTCTTCTGAAAAAATTTTCCTTGCATGTATTCTAAGAAGACATGACTCACACAATTGATTAGGATGGTTGATAGATGGCAACCATTTTACCATATGCTTGTCTCCAAGCATTTGAGAGCTTCAAAGTTTAAGTGGCCAAATCTCAAGTGCCAATGTCGTGCTTCATCTTTCACACATGCCTTCAAGTATCTTACTCCATTTGTCTTAATATTCAACATGAACAACCTATTGCTTGACATGAGTAGTTTTGCAATCAAATTAGAATTTAAATCTCTAAATTTTTCATATAAATTTCAAAACCTTATTCAAGGAGTTATCTGAGACTTAAAATGTTGCTCTTCAATTTAAGCACATAATACACATTCATCATGCTTTTTTTATCATCGTTTTACAAGGAAATTAAAATTGTACATTTCCCTTGAATTTAGATTTTTTAAGAGTCTCCAAATGAGATGTTACCTTTCACCTTTTCATCAAGCTCTACAAATTTCTCTTTGAATCCACACATGTGATTGCTTACTCCATTATCAAGGTACCATAAATTTTGGTCATCTTTCTCATCATCATTAAGTGCTAGCAACAAAGTTTGCTCTTTTTCTTGAATAGTGTTGGCCTCTTCATCAAATTTGTTAGTAGCATAGTAACATTCCCGTGAGAAATGGCCAAATTTATGACAATTATAACATTTAACATTAGACTTGTCATATCTCCTCTCATTTGTTCATAGATAGCTACCGCTTCCTCTTCCTCTTGGGCTCCCATGGCCTCTATTGGATTAAGAGTTTCTCTCATTATTGTTTAAACTATCGCTATAACCTCTTCTTATAATACCCTAAATTTTCTAAAATTAATTTCGATAATAAAATGGCTTTTTGGAGAATTTGAAAAAGTGAATTTGAAAATTTTGAAACTATAAATTTTAAGATATGAAGTACTCAGATATAATAGAAATAAATTATATGAATTTTAGGAATCTTTAGAAAATTAAAATTTCCATTTTGAATGCTTATAGAAAAAAATTTGTATTTTCAAGATTTAATTTTCAAAAAACTTTGAAGAAATCAAAACTAGGGCTATAGTTACCTAGAAAATGCAAAATTATAGTCATTACAAAAGTAACTAATTTAATTAAAATGTATTAAAATTTCTTAGCTACCAAAGATCAGTGAGTATGTTAAATTCAGACTCAAAGTTAAGGAAATTGGTAAAGTCACTAAAGAAAAAGTTTGAAAATTTGTCAATTAAAAAGTTAAAAGTAAAAGTTAACTTAAATTTTTCAAATTTGCCCCTCAACTCTTTTCCTTTTCCTATGCACATCTCCTATTGCATTTCATGCAATATATTTAAGCTTTAACTTGAGAAGAAAGTTTACTCTTTCTCTATACCATCTCTTTTCAAGCAAGCACCTCATTCTTTCATAATAATTTTTCATATTTTTGTTACTAATTCCTCTCATTTTTGTCTTCAAATTAGTACCAAAATCTTGTTGATTTATTAAGCATAATTTGAATTATAAATTTTTGAATCCAAAAGTTACTATTCATCTCAAAAACCCATATGAATTTTTGGTGTTTTTGGGGCTATTTCTAGCTTGTTTCTATGGAATGAAATCATAATCTAATAGTATTTGACTATTGATGAAAGAAAAAACTCTTAAAAATCCAAGAATTTAACATGCCATTCTTCCTTGTTCATGAAGAGCATTGAAGAACTTTTGTTGGCTCATTTCGATCTTTTTGTCTCCAGCCACTTAGGTGCGTAAATCACTCACTCTTCTTATATTTGCAAAAATGCTTAGTTGCTTTATGATTAAAAGTGGGTTGAGTTTATATTAGTTGATGTTTTGTCTAGTTGAAGCTATTTGATGAAAATATTGAAATGGTAGCATATATATGATTATTTGGAACCAATGTGTAAATGTATAAGATTGCATAGCAATGTGAATATGGTAATAGGTATGAAAATGAAATGAGAATTAGAGTTAGCTAAGATAGCTTATGAAGCTTGGTTAAGAAAATGAAAGTTGTCTTTGTAGGAATGAGTGTTAGTACTATAAGGTTATATGAAACTAGACGTGCGATCATGATCATGAACCTAAAAACTTCAATTCAAGTAGAATTGCAATTAGAATCACAAGAGTCAAATATGAATGCTTTGATTCGACTCGAGAAGTTTTAGTTCAAAATATGAGTCTGCTCGCCCAAAGTTGCAAAACTTTAGGAAGTCCAGAACTACATGCGATTCAAATAACAATCAAGATTGAAAATAAGGCTAGGAAGTGTTAATTCAAATTGCATAGAACTAGTTCAATTTTTTATTCAAATTGCAATGGCCTGAATCCATGCTTTACTTCTGCAAGCATGATCACAAAATGAGTGTAAAAAGGGATGATTTGAATTGTGAACCCTAGAGATGAAAAATATGTTGAAATATTTTTGATATACTATAAGCTAATTATATGTTGCCTATAACTTTTTCTCTATGTATGGATTGTATGATTAGGTTTATAAGCTTAATTGTTTATTCATACACTTGAGCTGTGAGGTTTTCCTTGTTATGTTATTGTAAATGGTACATGTTAGGGTAGTGATAATATAATAGGACAACTAGGTAACTAGACTGTTATTATCATCTTGATTGATTTGTAAATTTGGAAATGATTGAATGACTGAATGGTTAATTAGTTAAGTATTAGCATTATATTAAATGTATTGTGAATGAAGTAATTAAGTTTGTGAATTATTTGATATGGGTCCTTGAAAGTCTTGAGAATTTTTGAAGAACATAAAACTTTTTGGATGAGTTCTAATTGAACATACTTCAACATAATGAAAGTCATTTCTTAGCTTTGTATAAGGAAATTATATTCTTGAATATTATCCATAAAACTTAAGTAAAGAATAATATGGATAAGTCCAATAAAGATATAAATTATAATGCTTCTTCAGAACTCTTGAAGATTCAATTGAAGACTTCATCATTTGTTTACCAACTAATGTTCTTGAAAGTTGACAAGACAAATAAAAGGTAATTCTCTTTTGGCAATAATCCTCTAACAAGGTAAGATAATTATGAAGTTCATCTAAGTGTTAAAGCTAATAATTGTGAAAGAGTTTAAGAACATAAAGATATGTTGGAAATAAAAAGTGATAAGGTGGGCGCCTTGCTTATGATATAAACATATAATAGATCCATGACTTTACATAGAACATGATAGTATGATAAGAACAACCTATAATATATTAAAGAACAATGAAGCCTATATAGAAATATGATGATTACTATTGAACAAAGATGTTATAATAAGTTGATTGTTGAGATTCTTCATCTTGAAATTTCTTATTGCTTGAATCCTTAGATAGATAGGATATCTACTAATTGCTTATATACTAATGCTATGGCAACAATCTTGATGATTATCATGATAACATGACAAGGAAAATGTGACTGTGATTGAATGTGAACTCTGTGATATGGTTGTTATGAGAAATGATATAGTTTGAAAGCTTAAGAATTCCCCATGATACATGGGATGATGATTGATAATGATAATATGTGATTGATATGATAAGATGGTGAATATGAACTAGATCCCATATCTATGCCTTCCACTATATAGTGTGCAAATAAAGTGGAAGGTGAAAGGATAAGGCTGGAAATTGTGTGGATTATGATGGGAAGGAGTAACAAGGAGAATCTTGATCTTGATTATTTATTTCATTTACTTACTTGGATTGTTATTATGTGAAATGCAGAAATGATATGATCTTGCGATATGATAATATGATCTAAAAATGTGATAATTGATGATGACTACTTCAGGTCATGAGACAATCATAGCTTTTTATAATATGCTAATGATAATATTGTGTGATGCTATTTAGAGGTTAGTCTCTGTGACCTCATGACTTATCTATTAATTCTAGTATGAAACATGACCACATTTGCTATGATGTATATGCATTTGTTTATTATTGGTAAATTCATAAGTTAGGTAGGGATTTATCTCTCTAAGCCCTAGACTTTCTCTTTAGTGGACCATTTTTTAGATTCTCAAGTTATCATTGTTGTTCCATCTTCCAAACTTAAGGATGGATGTTGATCCTATCAAAGTAACTACCGATGTGTTCACCACCACTATAGAGAGTCCATTAGAGACATATGGAGGTAGAATCTATTATGTTATAATACTAAATTTAGCCAAATGTGAAGTCCTACATGAAGTAGAAATCACACTTTTTGTGAGTATTTTTGGATCTATGCAAATGGGCTAGCAAAAGCCCAACAAATGAGTCTAACTGGAAAAAGCCTAACTCGCCTAAAGATTGAGGTCACTCAACAAAGGTACCAGATTGCTAGTTGCAACCTCAAAACATAGGATGAAAGTCAAGGTAGAACCTCTTGGTCAATTGATAATGACTTCCAACTCACTGGTCAAAGTATGTCACTTCAGCCATCTTCCAGAAAGCATACTTTGGTTAAACCCGAGAACAGGATTAACTTGCATAGCTAACTTGTAGACACCAACTTGCAAGAGTCTACTTGCAATTAATTTATTATTATTCTTTCTTTTTTGGGATTGCAACTGTAACACCCCTACCATTATAAATAAGGGGTTAAGAATATTGTAAGAAGAGGATCCTGAGAGGCCAATTTTAGACCAAAGAGTAACTTGGACAAAGAAAAGCCAATTCTAGATAGAGAAAACACTCTGTAAAATATATACTGTAAACACAAATATTCTAAAAAATAATACTACCATAGACATAGAGGTCGATAATCGACTTTAGCCTAACCATGTTAAAAATCCCTGGTGTGCTTCTTGTTCTTGCACTCTCTATCTCCCTCTCTCTTTATCTCTCTTACACATAAAACAAATTGTAGTTTATGGTTTCAAGAACTATCCTGATTAACGAAGTTTAGGCTTACCAAATTTCACAATCAACATTTTGACACTAGAAAGAGGGCCTATACTGTATTCTGGTTAATTCTCCATTCAACCACAATGGCTAGGGGAAGAACCATGAAAAGTTCAAATACTTTGGTTGATCAGTTGGAAGGTTACATACAACAGTAGTAGGAACTAGTCTTTCCAGCGACAGAGACTCCCGCCAATCTTGCTACAGGTATCACCACTGGCTTGCCCCCTTCGGCCCACTGCCAACCTACTATTATCATTTCTAAGACTAACGAAATGCAAACATTTTGCCAATGTTAGGAAACATTTGAGAACATAATGAAAGAACTGACTAAGGTGGTTAGGGTGCTAACATAGGCACAAACCCTAGGCATGAAAAAAAAGGTTGAAGTCAATACACCTAGAAGAGAACCCTAACATGTTGATTCAGCTCATTTCTCCCACTTACAAATAAAATCAGAGATTCACCAAGCTTTGTGAAAACTATGATGGATAGCAACGTGCAAGCTCACTTCAAGTGGAAGGCTCAAATGGGTCTAGCCAAGGACATACCTCAGGTCACTACCTTATGACCAAAGAGGTAAAAAAAGCCAAAAAACATCCAGCTGGAGATCCGATACATAAGATCTAATGGTAGGCGATCTATTTTGGAGGGTGAAATAATTAAAGGAGTGCTTTTGAGCTCAGAATAGCCAAGATCGCTATGAGGAAAGAACTCCATTTGCTAGTGAAATAGAGAAGTAGCCTCTCCCTTGAAAATTCAAAATCCCTACGATCTCATAGTACAATGGGAACAGTGATCCATATAGCCACCTAGACATATTCAATGTACAAATGAATCTTCAGATAACTAACCCACTGGTCAAATGCCGTGTCTTCCCAGCCACCCTTGGAGACATACCTCAGGCATGATTCAGGAGTCTCCTACCTCATAGCAATCGAAGTTGGGATGAATGCCAGAAAAAATTCACCAACCAATATAAAGTGCTAAAAAGGTAGCTCACACCATCCTACCACCTTGCAATGGTTTTTCAACGGAAGAACAAATCGCTAAAAGACTACGTCACTCAATTCAAACATGAGGTCAATAATGTGGAGAATCCACCCAATGAGAGTATCCTAATAGTGATATTAGCAGGACTCCGCAAGGATGGAAAGAAATCTCCAATAAGTAACCTGGGCGAGTTTTATGAATGAGCTGCTAAATAGATTAGGTGGGAAGAGACTTTTGGCATAAAGAAGTCTAAACAGAAGGACGAAGTGAATAGCTCTATCCAAAATAAGAGGAGCATCGAGAGTCAGAATGACAACTCCAATAACTAGCCTACAAAGAAGGCAAGGATCAAGCGACCTCAATGTCGAGAGCATCATAATAACTACAATATCCTATCGGACACCCTAAATAAAATATTTGCAATGGAAAAGGATAGGAAAAACTTCAGGACACCTAACCTGATAAGAAGTCCCTTCTGGTGTAAAGACATAAGCAAGTTTTATGCCTATCACAATGAGGTCGAGCACAATATTTTGGATTGCCAGGCACTCAAAGATGTGATTAAGGATTTGATCAAGAGAGGTCACTTAAAAGAATATGTGGTGTGACCTATTGGACAATGATCGTGGTAACCACAATAAGGCCTTAAGCAAAAGCAAGCATGTGCTATGAACATCATGTGATTCTATAATGTTATTCAAAAGTCAGTAAAAGCACCAAGTTTTCCTTTAAATTGAATGCTCGAACTCATTACCAATTGAGGCACTCCGGTGCTTAAATTCATTATCAATTGGGAAGTATTAATATGATTGATTGGTCATTCAACCTAATATTTTATTTAGCTATAATTTGCAGGAATTTATGTCAACTTACATATTATCTTCTGAGACATACAAAATAGCCAACATTTCATTCGTTAAAAACCTCATTCAATGAGGTGAATTTACATATGAAGATTTAAAAGTACAAATTAGAATAAGCCTACAACTATCATGTCCTAAAGGGAAGGCTAGCTTCAAAGAACTGAACCACGATAAGCCAGAGGATCAACAAGCAAACCAATCGCTCTAGCATTTTCACATCCTTAGCCTTAAGTTCCTCCCTCAACCTCATTGCCCCAAGGTACTTGGAGAAACCAAGACGGTCAACTCATCGTGTAAGGAGGCAAAAGAATATAGATGGAAAGGTTGAATTCAACAGCATAACTATGAAGAGGTTATGAAAATTCTCATGATCCTCAGAAAGGAATTGTCCATGGAAACTTCCTATTCAGCAAGCCATACATGCCTCGTAGCACTTCAACAAAGATCTGGATCATCAGAAATATGGGAGGCTTAGCTAATGCACCCATCAAGACATTCTGTGAACAAAGGTTTTTCACACCTTATATAGACTAGTCTGGCCTCATAGATGAATTCAGAGACTGTCCAACTACCTTTGATCAAATAGTCAAGCAAAAAAGTAAGGCTGCCATGCCAACGGCTATAAAACATGCACATTAAATGCATGATTTAGTGTAAATAAAATAGTATGATAAGAAGTTTGAATGACAACACTACAAATAACGACTATTAACTTTTGCTAGCAAACTTCAGCTCCCAGTCTGTAGAACAAATTGAGAGTTAGGAGGGCTAATGTTATGGATATTTTTGGATCTATGTGAATGGGTTGGCAAAAGCCCAACAAACAAGTTCAATTGGAAAAAGCTCAGCTCGCCTAAAGATTAAGGTCACTCAATAAAGGCTCCAAATCGCTAGTTGCGACCTCAAGACAGAGGATGAAGGCCAAGGCAGAAGCTCTAGGTTGATTGATAATGAGCTCTAGCTCACTAGTCGAAGCATGCCACCTCAGCTATCTTCCAGAAAGCACATTTTGGTTAAACCTGAGAATGGGACCAACTTGTATGGCTAACTTATAGACACCAGCTTGTAAGAGTCTACTTGCAATTAATTTATTATTATTCTTTTCTTTTTTGGATTACAACTGTAACACCCTTACCACTATAAATAAAGGGTTAATATTATTATAAGAGAAGGATCCCGAAAGGCCAAATTTAGACCAGAAAGCAACTTAGACAAAGGAAAGCTAATTCTAGACAAAGAAAATACTTTGCAAAATATATACTTTACACACAAATATTCTAAAAAATAATACTATTGTGGACATTGGGGTTGATAATTGACTTTAGCTGAATCATGTTAAAAAATTTTGATGTTCTTCTTGTTCTTACACTCTTCATCTCCCATTCTCTTTATCTCTCTTACATATAAACCAAATTGCAGTTTAGGATTTTAAGAACTTTCTTGGTTGATGAAGTTTGGGCTTACCAAATTCCGCAGTCAACAATACTCACAAAACCCTTTAATGTCTTACTAATGATGGCCATGGGATGGTTAGATCTTTAGGGTATCTACCATCATACTATATATTTTGCTACTCTTTTGAAAATCTGTATATAGTAGGGTCATAGAGTACTCATGAGGGCTTAGATAGTTTAACCTATACTTTTGGTTCCATGACAAGCTATAGGTTGATCTAACTTTTTGGTTTGCTTTTACCTTTATAAGGACATATGGGGTAGTATAGGGGATGACTCATAGTTCTGGTTAGTTCTCTATTTTAATGTCTTTTGAAAACTTGATGAAAAATTGTTGACACTAATGTTCTAAGAGGCATGTGCCTTATTTGGGCAATGCTTTTTTAAATTATAAAAATATGTTAATATCTCAATATGTCTCCATTTTTTATAAGTTTATGATTTTTCAACTAACCAAATGAGTTTAAGTAAATATGATTAAAAAATATTGAAGTAAGTATGAGCAGAACTTGATAATAGAAATAGGTTAGAGGTTGGTGATATCAATCAAGGATTGATATTCATGTCGGTCATGACTAGGGATTTAGGTCATGACACTTCCTCTGCCTCCTTGGCCATATCCATGACCTCTTCCTCATCCTAAATTTGATGGTTGTTAGACTTGGCCAAAAATAATATTGATCTACCTAAGGTAGCAGCTAGGATGAGTCTAGATCATATCCACAAAGATGAATAATCTAATTTCTATGTGTTACAGTATGAAATATGGGGGTTGATTATCTAATTAAAAATAAGAATTAAAGCAAATAGTTCAGATGCATAACATAACAAAATCACAAACAAAGGGAATTCAAATGTAGAAAAACTCAATCCAATGGACTCTTACAACCAATTCATTTACTAATCCTTAACACTAATGTTTCATTCCCACTTTTACTACTTGGCCAAGAAATTAATCAAGCCCAGTAGCTCATTATTCCTTGTTAATTTCCTCCCAAACTAGCTAACTAACCTAACACCAAATTGACTTTTATTGCTAAATCAAATCAAGCCCAATACTTCATCCAATTTATCAACACCAAATTAATTCATCCTAGTAGCAAACCAACCCCTTGATCCTCTAGGAGAATTGATTCATCCTAGCAGCAAATCAACACCCTATTGAACGACCATAAACAATGAAATTGCTTATGAAAATTTAGTTAGCATTAAATCACAATGAAAAACTAATTAATTAGTTACCTTAATTAATCATCCATAGAAATTATAGGCATTAAAATTATAGAATTAAGAGAATAAAATTGAAAATAAATTGGAATTAAGAGCAAGTCTCACAATCAACTACAAAATTAATGCAGAAATTTCTTTAAATTAAGATAAAAGTTTAACTATATATTAATACAAAAACAAAAAGAGAAATAAAAGGAAAAAAAGAAAACCTAATCAAGGTGGAAGTCTTGCCCTAGTAGAGCTCTACTCCTCCTAAAATTAGAGACAATATAGAAATGATTTAAAATAGAGGCCCAACTAACTATTTATAAGCTCAATGTACTGCTTCTTGGTTAGATTGCTAATTAGGGTTGAAAGGAGGCCTAATTGCATATGACTCTTTGCATATTAAACGTAGGTCCATCTTTTAGCTTTCCAATAGGTTTGACATTTCATAAAAACTTGATTCCTAGCTTAAGCTATAAGCTAAAATTGAAACAACTTTTCAAAATAGTCCAACCTATAACAGATTTAAGCACTTAAGTCCACAACTATGTAATTAATTTAAAACTATGTAGTTTGTTCTAAAACCTTTCATGAAAGTTGTATTTTTAGATGTTAGCTATCCTTTGGGGTTAAGTTTGTATTGAAATGGTTTTTAGAGCTCCACTGATAATGAAAATACTGAAACTAGTTCTCAATAGCATGTCAGCACTCTGTTCCAATTTATGGACTTCATTTAACTTCCAAAATGGTTAAATTGGGCTAAAACTTTTCATGACATTTTTAGATATTTTTTTAGCTTTCCAATAACATAAGAATTATCTAAAATCAAGGTATAAAGCTCAGGATATACCTAAAAACTTGAAATAGTCTAAAATAGTATAAATTTGCAAAAATAAATTCAATTAAGCACAAAAATTGAGCAAACCACAAAACCAATTTCAAGCATCCAATTAAGCTAATAAATATGACAAAAGATGAAGTATAAAGGGATATAAAATATATATAAATTGTATTTATCACTTGTCCTTGTCCTCCTCCTCTTCCTCTCTGACTCTTCTCTCCTCCATCATCTTTCAAAGAGAGCTTTGCTTGAAGTGCTTGAATTGGTGGGTTTTTCTTCTTCTTTATTTGTTCTTCTTAAGCTTGGAGAGAACCCATGCGTTGATCAATACTCATGGGATCTAGGTCATTTGATTCTTCAATAGCAATACTAATAAACTTAAATTTTGAGTCATGTGATGGAAGAATTTTCTCAATCACTCATACATCTTCAATATTCTCTCCGTAGCTCTTCATTTAGTTGATATTTGTCAATATTATATCAAAATAATCTGAGACAAACTCGGTCTTCATCATGTAAAGAGATTCAAACTTTACCCAAAAAGCTTAGAGACACATATTCTTCACTTTATTAACTCCTTTAAGGACATTTTGAAGAATCTTTCATGTTTCTTTAGCCTTTTTTTACAATAGCAAATTTCTCAAACATGCCTTCATCCAAAGCCATATGGATGATGGATAAAGCTAGTTAATTTAACCTGTAATTTCTAATTAGGGCTTATCTTTATGTTTAATTTAAAGTTCCTTCATTTTCTAGTTCTTCATAACCTCTTTCTACAGCATGCAATACATGTTGAGCATCAAGCAAGGCTTTTATGCATATACACCAACCACCATAGTTCTCTTTTGTGAGCTTAGGAATAAGCACAAGATTGTTATTCATTTTAGAACTTTAACCAAGCTCTATAGTACTACTTGATAAATAGTGCATTAATATTCTAATAAATAATTCTCTAGGATCTAGATGCATGAATTCTCATATTCAATGAATATGCATACACAATAAACCTAAACACTTTGGAAAACTAATAGACCCAAGAACTTAGACATTATGAAACTTCTAAAATTATTATTCAACATTCTATCTTTTGAATTAGAATTAAATTTTTAAGAAAGAAATAAAATTGAGTTTGTATTATATCCATACTTTAAAATTTGAAAAACTTTTTTGTGAAGTGGTATATTAACAATATTTAATAAATTCACTTATGGTATCTTCTATAACATTTCATTTGATCTTGTCCCTCGTCAAAGGCACCATCAATTTAAAAAAATCTCAACATAGCAACTCCCATTTTAAGACCCAACCTTTACCAAACTAGGACCACCTAACACTGCCTAGGACCACTCAGCACTGCTACTCATTTATCCATGGCCATTAAAATCTCCTTTGATCTTAAAACAACCAGTAAATAGCATTAGTTGCCTACAAAGAAACTTGTTAGAAATGATTTTATTCCTTTTGTTACAAAGAAGTTAGTAAGTTACACTTTAATCACTAGTTTTATCATGAGATATATCTTTTGACAAGTTCATCTCAAGCTAGCAATGAATATCAAGTTGGAAGAAAATATCCCAAACCTTGGGATTAACTAACCTCATCCAAAGAATCATAACTTTAAGACAATCTCTAACATAATGAAGCACAAATTCACAATGCAAGTAACATATTAGGTAATTAGGATTAGCAAACAACCTCTTATTATATCTATTCAAATTTGTTTTGATCTGTTCACGAGCAACAAATAAAAAGAAATAAACATTCCAATACGTTACAAACCTAGCAATCACTGAATTTTATTCAAAACATTTTACCAACTCACTAATATGAACCTTCCAGTGAATACCCTTTAACACCTAAGGCCAAAACCTAGAAACATCATTCCATACATTTAAAACATTCTTTAGCTAACAAATATCAGGTAAGCATTCATCTCCAGAATAAATCTTTTTTGGACATAAGGTTCCAACCTAGTCGACAGCTAGTGATTCTTTAACTGTCTCTGCTACTGTAAGTTGATAAAGTAAAAAATATATATTATAGTTATTTGTTTAACTTGGCTTCCTAAGTAAGAGTTGGTTGTGAAATTCAATTTGACAACCACTATAGATTAGATTAGCTACTTTACAGTTCTAAATAATTCTTTGTTTGCTATAACTTTTGGATCTACAATTGTCATAACAATTTTTATATTATTCTAAATATATGCTTGAGTGAATGAATGAAACATAACTTCCTTCATATGATAAACATATTGCCATTTTTCTGCCCATTTTACTTACATTTGTTATCTATAGCCTATTTATGATCATGGAGGACCTATTAAAGAAAGAAAAACTCTGCTCCAGAAAACCTTATGTAGTCTTCTTCAAAATCAAAAATCTTTCACGACATACACCTTGAAACCCTCATATCCTTAGTAGACTTTTAGCATGTTCCTTTCTATTAAAACCAAAAACATCTATGGCTTCTTGTAGCTTCTCCCTCTCATCACCACCTATCTTCTTAAGAAAAATTATCAGATATGGGTTGTAAAAGTAAAGTCCTATCTAAAGGGTTTCAATTTGTGGGATATGGTGGAATATGATAGAGATCCACCTGCATTACCTACAAATCCTACTATGGCTCAAATTAAGAACCATAGTGAGGAGAAAGCAAAAAAGTTTAAAGTAAAAACTTGTCTTCATTCTTCAATATTAGAAGCAATTTTCATAAGAATTATGGCTTGCAAAACAACAAAAAAGATCTGGGACATGCTTAAGGGGAATTTCAAGGTAATATCCAATCAATATGGATGCA
>JANHAO010009900.1:0-18115 GCA_026873985.1 Saraca asoca
CATGATGTTGAGAAACTATGATTGGTTATAGAGGTTGACTGGCATCCATACCTCTGACTGATTGGATATAGGTAATGAAGGGATTATCTCATGCATTGTGTACGTGGTGTATTGTACACTAAGATCAACCACAGACAGGCTTGTCACCTCGAAGACTTCTACCGAAAATTGGGTAGCTATAATGGCTTGCTAGAATCCGCTTATGGATGATTGATTTAGAGAAATTGATCAGGAAATTAATTGGATTAATTTCATATGCCTTCAAATGGTTTGAAGGGTATTTTGGGACTTTTACCAATATTTCGGGGGCCTACTGGGTCACACGCATAGCAGGGAACGATATGGCCAAAGTTTAGACATATTTGATGTTCAGGGACCAAACTGCAATTCGTGAAATTGCTTGGGCCGAAAATAAAGTTTGATGAAACTTCAGGGTCTATTTTGTAAATAAGGAAAAATGTTTTCCTTGCCCATTGAAACGATGCCGTTTTGGCCATTAAAGGGTTGGCCAAAACAACGCCGTTTTGGCTTCTTCTTCAACTCCCTTGGCTGGATGGTTTTCGGCCTTGGCCGTGCAAGTGTGCAAGGAAGAAGAGAGGCTGAGCGAGAGCTATCTTCCTTGGTGGGTGTTCGATGTCGCCGGACCAGAGGAGGAGAGGAAGAGACTAAAAGGTGTCTTCAGAGCTTTTCCCTTTGTGCTTGGCTGAAGAGTTTGGCCAAGAGGAGGAGTTTTCCTCATAGGTTTTGGCTATGCCGAACCGGAAAGGGAGAAGAGAAGCCAGCAGTGTTCTGGCAAGTTTCGATCATTTTTCTTTGTCTTTTCAGCTTCCAGAGACTTGCTAGCACAAGTAGAGAAGCTGGGGAGGCTATTTGGAGGTGTTCTCCGATGTGGATCTCCGGTAGAGGCAACACACTTGGGTTGCTTGGTGACTGGAAGATTCAACACATTCTGCTGTGTTTGGAGCTGGATTAAAGGTTAGTCTTACTTCCTTTTACTTTGTATTTGATGCATGTGATACATTGAAGCCTCAATCCAGTAGATCTTGGGAGGTTTGTTCGGCCATGGGTGTTTCTTCCCTGAAAAAGTTTTGTAAATTTTGGCCCGATGGAGTAGAGCAAACCTAACAGATGTTGAACTCAATTATATACAAGAAAGTCTAATACTTATCAAATACTTAAAAAAACAAAACAAAAGGACTTAGATCTCCAAATGATTCTAAGCTCCAAATAAACTTTAAACTTTTGAATGTGACGATAGAAAACAAATCTTTCAAAATTAATACTTCTTTTCTGTCAATAAAAAATATTATTAGCAGAATAATCCTAGGATCTCCATTTATCCAAAAAAACTATGCCATTTTCTATGACAAATTAAGGAATAGTTATACAATATCTAGGACAAAAAATAATTTTCTAATTCATAAGAAAGCCAATTTTAAAATTTAAATCTGATAGAATGCAAAGAAAACCAAATAAACTACCTTTTTGAAGAAATATCATTCAAAAGGATAGAACAACAATTGGTTACTCCAATTGTTCAAAATAAAGTCAAATCTTTATAAAATAAAATACAAAATCAAATATGTTTTAATTTTCCAAATGCCTTTTGAAAAAAAAAACATATGGTAGATTTACCACATGAAAAAATTTTCACTAAAAAAGAAATACCAACAAAAGCACAACCAATATAAATGAATCAAAAACTTCTTAAATATTGCGAAAAGGAAATATATGATCTCCTTGTAAAAGGAATCATAAGGCAAAGCAAAAGTCCTGGTCATACTTAGCATTTTATGTAAACAAAAATGTTAAGATTGAACGAGAAACTTCAACGCTTGTAACTAATTGCAAACCATTCAACAAAGCTCTTCAATAGATTAGATATCTTATTCTAAACAAAAAAGATTTACTCAATCAATTATATTTTACAAAAATCTTTTCCAAATTTGACATGAAATATGGATTTTGGTACATTTAAATAAAACCTAAGGATAGATACAAAATAGCATTCACAGTCTCATTCAGGCAATATAAATAGAATTTAATGTCTTTTGGTCTAAAAAATATACCCTCAGAATTTCAAAAAATTGTGAATAATATTTACAACCTATATACCAAATCCATTATTGTTTATATTGATGAAGTTTAACTATTTTCAAAAAAATATTGATCAACATTTCAAGCATATCAATATCTTTCTTGAAGTCACATAAAGAAATGGCCTTATTGTTTCCAAATCAAAAATCTCTTTAATTCAAACAAAAATTAGATTTCTTAGTCATTACATTTTCCAGGACACAATTACTCCAATTGAAAGGGTAACATAGTTTGCTAACAAATTTCTTGATCAAATTGTAGGCAAAATACTGTTACAATGATTTCTTGAATGTCTCAATTATGTTTTTGACTTCTTTCCCCCGAAAGTCCAATTTCATCAAAACACTATATGATAGGCTAAGAAAAACCCTCCTCCTTGGACAAACGTTTATACCAACATTATCAAACAAATCAAGTCTCAAGTCAAAAGCCTCCCATGTTTGCATATTCCTAATCCAATTGCATAAAAAATTATTGAAAAATCGATGCATCAAATATAGGTTATGGTCCCATTCTCAAACAAATAAAAAATAATAAAAAGTATGTCATTGCATTCACATCAAAACATTAGAATCATACTATAAAAAATTACTCTACAATAATAAAAAAAAAAAGATATTAGCAATTGTTTTATGCATTAACAAATTCTGATGTGATCTATCAAACCAAAAATTCTTATTCGTGTCAATTGTAAATCAACCAAGGATGTTTCACAAAATATGTCAAAAATCTTACATTAAAATGGATTTTTGCTTAATGGTAGGCAATTTTAAATGCATTTGGTTTTGATATTGAATATATCAAAGGATCTTCAAATTATTTTCCAAATTTCCTTATTTGAGAATTTCTACAAAGGAAATAATATCAAGAAAAAAGAAAAAGGGTGAAAAGGATTCGCACTCAGATTTTAATTCAAAAACAAATGCAAAAGACAAAAGGAAACGGGTTGCAACCTCTCCATCAAAACCATCCAAATCCACCAAAAAGCCTTAATCTATTGATGGTTATCCATTTTCAATCCAAACTCTATAGGAATTGCAAACCAAAAACTCCTATTCCTCACAAAAAAATCTTGGGCAGACATTGTTGATAAGGAAGACGATAAACAACTAATCCTTAGCCAATCCCAATTAAAACAAATAATAGCCATGCAAGCAAAACAAATAACAATAGCATGCTCTTCCTCTAACACTATTGCAAATCCAACTCCAGAACTAACAAAAATAATTACCAAATATTACCCAAAACTAAATCCCTAAAATATTATTTAAATGGAGCCTCAATTTTGGATAGAAATCCATAAATCTGTTCATTCAAAAAATTTCCTAAAAGAAGTGCTTTTTCCCATTATCGAAAGTTTTATGAGTCAATTTAGCTTAATAGTGGCTCAATTTCAATTAAACACCATCTAAATTATGATAATCCAAAATTATTTATTTATTCAACTTTCAAAATCTATAAGATTTTCACAATCTCTGACTGAGGGCAAAGCGCTTATCAAACCAAGAAATTTTCAAAAGTTTATGATCCAGTTGGTTACTAATATTGGGATTATCACAAAGCCTAATATAATACCCCTTATTTTCTAAAGAAAATCAAAAGCATTCATGGTTGTTCTTTTTCTTACATAACACTACATACAAAATTCCAAATTGGTTCATAAGGTGGTGGAATATTCTTTGGACTAATTCCAAAAATTTTCCTTGAAAATATCAAAGAAGGACACAATATTTTCCATTTATGTTTTGATAACCTAAATCATGAAAACCTTTCTATTCTTCTCCAATTTTTATTTAAAAATTGCTTTGCCTTAGGTTTATTCTTGGGTGTAACATTATTCTAAAGAAAACTCCTATTCTAAATATCCAATTTTTCAAAGATATGGTTCTGCTAAATAGTGGGCAACCTACAACTCCACTAAAGCCCACAAAGCAAAAATCATGATGTGATTTGAAGACCATATTCACTTCCACAAAAATGCCAATGCTAAAACTAGTTAGTTCCTTTAAAGTAAATCTCAAATTGGTGCTTCTTTAGCTATTGTATTCAACAAAGATGACTAAATCAACAAACTACAAGAATCTTACAACAACTCAAAAGTGAACAAGCAATCTCCAACTCTTCTAGTGTTATGGGAGAAAAGGAAGATTATGCCCAGTCAAATGAAAATCACTATTTCAGAATTAATTTCAATGATAATTGAAGCAGCATCATCCAAATTCAAAGTCCAAGACAAATTCTAAAAGATTCTAACAAGTTTTTAGAAAATTGACAAAAGTTAACAAGATCTCATAAAAGTAGTCACTATTTAATGGGCTTTGCAGTAAAAAATGACTAAAATTGACAAATTTCCATCAATGCGGTCACTATTTGTAAAATTATTATAACAGTTACTATACATTATAGTAGGAAATTGTTTATGGTTACTGTTGCAAACCAAATTTTCTATAAATAGGTAGATCCCCACTTATAATCTCCACACTTCTGCTTATCAACTTTAGCTGGAATTTCTAATCCCCTAAAGCAAATTCTTCTATAAGCTCTCTTCTTTCTATCAAATAAAATTTTCAATTTTGCAAATTTATTTTCCTTAATGCAAATTTAAGTTCATAGATACAATACAATCCACCTACATCTTTACTTCTTTCTAGTTTCCTTTATTCCTCCAAGTTCCTTTGGGGCCTAGTATTTGTGTGCACCCATGCATGTGTGTATGAAGGATTTGACATAGTGATGAATAAGAGAAACCCCTTTCATATTATTTCGATTCATTCTCTCCATTTATCTTTTTAACATTCTTTCAATATGATTATTTTACTTCTGCATAAAAAATTAATTATATTTATAATTAATTATCTTATTACTATACCAGAAAAGTCATTTATCTATTTATTTGGTCATAGTGGATGAAGATAATAAATCATTAAAAAAAAAGATACTTAATGTCGATAACAAAGTTAGGTGGGTAATAAGGTTTTAAAATATGACTATTATTATTAAGTAAAGTGAGATTATTTTTTAAAATTGAATTATTATTATTATTTTCTTTCTTTTTAATCTTATTCCTAGAAACCAAAAAAGCAAACTCGAACTGTAGTCTTTTTTTAAAAGTTGTATGAGATCTAGTACATGAAGAAACTAATGAATAAAAATGGGTGCATAAGTCCCACGATCCAACTTAGAGTGTGCTCAGAAAATATTTTTTAAGATAAATCTTTTATTTATTTAAATTTATAATTATAAAAAAATTAAAATCATAAAAAATATTATATTAATTCAATATTATATATGACATTATATGATGAAAAATAACATTTATTTATTATTATAAATCCACAGTATCATTATATCATTACTAACAAAAGTTAAAAAAAAAAAAGAAAAAAAATTACAAAGATAACAGACAGATTTGGTAAGTCAATCTGCTCGATGGCTACTGTTGGGGCAGCAAAAGTCCCATCTTACTTCCAAGGCTGGGAATAAATCTTTTTTGGACAGTCTATGACACTGACTTGTAAAAGCTCTGATTCGAATTACTTATTTAATTTAATAAATTAAACTGAGGTTAATATATATTAACTGTTGATGGAGAAATTTGATTCTGGGCCAAACTCTAGTCAACCAGTGTAGTTCTTTTATCCCCAAACTACTTTCTGATGAATGAGGTGAGAAACGGAGAAGATGGTGAAGGTGATGAGGAAGAAGAAGATCAATGGAATGCAATATTTTTAATATAGTTCAGCTAAATTTGAACCATATCGGACCCTACGTCCACGGTAGCTTTTATTAATCTAAAGTAAATTCTACAGAGTTTCAGTATATTGGTTTCAGTCTATTCTACAAGGGTCCCTCTCCTTCTATTTGTAGAAGGAAAAAGGTTACAATTATAATTATACATGTTACAAATGCATCATTAAAAACATTAAGTGTACAAGATAATTATCTCTTGCAAACCGACTCTTGTAGATGACTTTCTGCTGGCGAGCCCCACATGTCTGTTAGATTTGAGACCTAATGTAAGTATGTCTATCATTCTATCTCGCTAAGCGTTTGACTGGGCAATGTGCCTAGTCTTGCGAGCTGAAATACTTGGCTCAGGATCGCTATTGGCTTTCTTCTAACGAAGCGAGCTTCGCTTTTGACGAGATGAGCTCAAGTGAGCTGTCTTTTTGGCTTCAAGCCTTACTTGCATCTAGGCCCTACAGTTAGCAAGGTGGAGCTACTTTGGTGAGTTGGGCTATCTCTAACTGGTTCTCAATCTTCGTCAGGCTTTTGCTCTTCTATTATGTGAAATTGATTTTTGCCCATAACATAAGCCCTTAACTCTCAATTCACTTTATGGACTGGGAGTTGTATTTTTCCTAGGGCCTTGCTTGCAGTTTTAGTCAAAGTCTTTACATTCAGACTGTCATATTGTCTTTTCTGTCTTTCAAACTTTCATTTCATCTACTTTGGCCATACTTCCTACTGTGCATGATTTATAGCCGTTGGCATGGTGGCCTCGCTCTTTTTGGACCATCTGATGTAAAATAGCCAATTGTCCATTGGGTCTCTCACTGAACCCGGACTAGTTTATAAGGCTTGAGAAGTTATTCTTGCTTCTTCATGAAGTGGCTCGATGGAAGCTTCAGCTGAGCCCCTAATATTTCTAATAGTTCAGCTTCTGGTGAAGTATTTTGAGGCATGTATGGCCTACTACAAAAGACCATGAGGCATGAATGGCCTACTGCACATGACTCCCATGGATAGCTCTTTATACTAGCTGTGGGGGAGTCTTGTGTAGATTTTAGATTATTTCCTCATGGTCCAACCGTGGGTTGCAGCATTGTCAGCTAGACTCTTAATGCTTTTTGAATTGCTCTAGGTATGAAGAAGTTGTTGGCTTAGGAAGGATATAAGCAGGAGCAACCGAGCTTACTGGTCTTCCTCCTAGTGGGAGTTTGTCTCCTGGTAGCTAGCTTTTTTCTTCTCTGTGGAAGGGATAACTGTAGGCTTTATGCTTTTATTTCTGAATTTTCCTTTCTCTGATGTAATTTTACCTCATTGAATGAGGCCTTTAATGAATGAACTTTGTTTGTTGCCTTACACCCTTCAAATGTATTTTTTCTATAAAGAACAGTTGAATAAGATATTTAGATTACCAATCGGTCATATTTAGCTAGTAAATCTCGGCATCTAAGTGCCCTTAAAGTCAATAAACGATATTCAGGCAAGTCGCATGCTAGCTGCACCTAGAAGGAGAGATCGCATACGAGCTGCGATCATTTAGTCGCGTGAGAGCTGTGTTTTACTGTTTGTGCCATGGCAACTTTGTTGCTTAGTGGGCAGGTAGCTGAGTTTATTCTGACATCTTTGCGCCTTAATGAGCTCATAGCTCTTTGCTGGATTTTTTAGTGTTTAATAGTGCCTCTGCACCTCAGCGAGCTCTTGACTATGCTAGATTTTTAGGGTTTAATAGCGTCTTTGCACCTCAGCAAGCTCTTCGCTGCACTAGATTTTGAGTGTTTAATAGTGTCTCCACACCTCAGCGAGCTGTTGGTTGCGTTGGATTTTGATATCAATATAAGATTGCGTTTCCTTTTAGGCAACACTCTACTGGGTGTAATTAGACAAAAAATTGAAATATTTTCATTTACTTCAATATGATATTTATAGGATTAGAATATAGTTTTGATGGATGGCTCTTACTCTTAATCAGTGGTCTGTCGAGCCTGGCGCTCTGATGGTGTTACCACATAATTCTGTAATCGACCTCTCCTGATGAGATCTTCTATGGCATCTTTCAATGCTTAACATTCTGAAGTATTGTACCCAATCTTATTGTGGTAGGCACAGAACTTATCTTTATTGCTCCTGAATTTGCCAAGAGTCAAAAAGGGCTTAGGCTTCCCAAAGTTTTCCCTGCCTCATTCTTTCGCAAAGATCCTGTCTTGTGTGTCGGATAGAATGTTATAGCTTTCATAGTGACCACGAGGCTGGAATCACTCGGCCTTTCCTTATTTTATGGGTCGGCTACCAGGGCCACAATTTTGATTCTCCTAATTTCTCTTCTTACTCTAAAGAGCATTGGCCACTTCACTTTTATGCCCAAGTTCCTCCATGTCAGAGGTTTCCTCCCATCTTATTTGTTTAGCAGCTCGCTCATAGAATTCAGCGAGATCTCAAGTCAAGGACTTGTAAAGGCTTTTGTATAACTTTCTGTTCTTGCAGAATTCTGTCAAGATTGCTGTTAAGATACTCTCCTCCGAGGGATTTTCTACGAAGTTGGCTTAATGTTTGAACCTGGCTATATAATCTTTCAACAGTTCATTACTGCATTGAAAGATCATCGCGAGATGGCAGGGAAAGGCAAGCTACCTCTTCAATGCCCGATATTGGTTAATAAATTTCTTTTGACATTCTTTCTAACTATTGACACTACGAGCTGTGAGGCTTCTGAACCATGCTCGGGGTATACCTCCTAATGTGGCCAGGAAGACGTGACATTTGACCAGATGGTCAGTTGTTTGAAGATCCATCTAAACATTGAACGCATTTAGATGGTCACAAGGATTGCTATTTCCATCATACAGGAGATCACAAGCACTTTAAGTTTCTATGGAAGAGGCTGCATTTCAATTTCCAAAGAGAATGGCGAGCTTTCCTCATGATGAGGTTGATTGTTTTGAGAATGGGGGCACTCCTTTAGTTGTTTTAGCCTTTGGAAGACTTCCTTCACTATCGAATCCCACATTTCAGACTACGAACAAAAACTTTCAGCTTGCTACGAGCCTCTAGATTGCTGACCATCGCGATTCTCATGAGTCTCCTTTTCAGTTTCTTCACGCAGCTGCTGGAGTTGCGCCATAATTTTCTCTTGCCTCTGTACACCCTAGGTTTGCACTTGTGCTAGTGCTTTAACAATTTCAGCCAGCTCTTTTACCATGTTCTCAAGCATTGGCAGTGGCTGATGCGGCATTTGCACTTCTTTAGTTTCGGGGGCAACGGTAGGCTAAGGACAAGCTTCGACAATAGAAACGTCTATCGGCTAAACAACTGGAGTGTTAGAACACCTGGTGATCCTTCCCCTCACCATTGTTGCCAAACGGAAGAGCAATTCAGAAAGTATAAGGGCCCTTTCTCTAGCACCAAAAATGGTGACGAAGAAATTTGATTTTGGGCTAAACTCCAGTCAACCAATGTAGTTCTTTTATCTCCAAACTGCTTTCTAGTGAATGACGTGAGAAATGAGAAGATGGCAAAGGTGATGAGGAAGAAGAAGAGCAATGGAATGCAGTATTTTTAACATGGTTCGGCTAAATTCGAATGATACCGGACTCTACATCCATGCTAACTTTTATTAATCTGAAGTAAATTCTACAGAGTTTCAATATATTGATTTCAGCCTGTTCTACAAAGGTCTCTCTCCTCCTATTTATAAAAGAAAGAAGGTTACAATTGTAATTTTACATGTTACAAATGCATAATTACAAACATTAAATGTACAAGACAATTATCTCTTGCAACTCAGCTCTTGTAGATGACTTTCTGCGGGCGGGCCCTGCATATCTGCTAGATTTGAGACCTGATGTAAGTCTATATGTCGTTTTATTTCGCTGAGCCTTTGACTGGGTAATGTGCCTGGCCTTGCAAGCTGAGACACTTGGCTCGAGGTTGTTGCTGGCTTTTTCTTCCAGTGAAGTGAGCTTCACTCTTGGCGAGACGAGTTCTAGCGAGCTGTCTTTCTGGCTTCAGGCCTTACTTGCATCCCGATTTCGCGGTTAGCAAGGTGGAGCTATTTTGGTGAGCTGAACTATTTCTAACTAGTTCTCGATCTTCATCGGGCTTTTGCTCTTTTATTATGTGAGACCGATTTTTTACCCATAACATTGACCTATTTAATTAACAGAATAACTTGTTTAACTTAGATTTAACGTGTTGGTTTATTAGTTCGATCTATTTATTTAATCATATATTACATATATTATTTAATATTTATTTTTGTATTCAATTAAAAATGTGATTTTATAATTGTAATTTTAGTATCACCTTAATTTAATATTCTTAATTTTATTTGATGAAACTAAACATAAAATTTCATTTAATGCAGTGTTTATTCAACAAATTGATTATTATTATCATTATTATTATTATTATTATTTGCTAGAGGCTTCTTTATGGGTTATTATGTCTAGACTTACAAGTTCATGTAAAATTTATTTAAATTTTAATAATTAAGCTTAAATAAACAATACTCGACTTTGTAAATTCTGTCAATAAATCAAGTCAAGCCAAAATTTTGACCTATAATAGGTAACAAGCCAGGTCAAGGTCAGAAAATTTCACAGTAAACATGACCTATTTAAGTTAAAATCTAATTTAAGTTGACTTATCTACAATTTCCACTCTTAAGCAAGTCATCCTTAAACTCTTTGAATAAGTCTATGCAAATTTTATGTTAAAGGTTGTAAGTTGCAAATATATTTAATATTGTTGAAAAATGTTGTGAGTTAATTTGATTAAGGCAGCTAATCAAGTTATAACTTTTCTTACAATTTTTCAAAATATTTCATTAATGACGCAAATTTTCTTGAAATAATTCAAGTTAAGCTTCTCACAAAAGAAGTTGTAAAGGTTTTTAATAATATAATATTTTATAAAACAATCGCTAATGAATTTGAATTTTCGTTACTTTCTGAAAAAAATTGCAACATCTTTGAATAGTTTGAACGTTTCTTGAAATAGTCGCAAATAGTATAATCTATATAAAGAGTTGAAAAACTTTCTGCATGAAGTTATAACTTTTCTTTACAGCTTTACAAACATAATTATTTTCATAATAAAAATTACTCCTACAATAATCATATTATTTGCAACTCTTACTAGACTAAATCTCCATGAAAGTAAAATTTTTTTGGTAACAAATTGCAACTCCTTTGAATGAGTTCCATGATTTTATATAAAATTTATGACATTAAATAAGTTTGTTGTCATTTATAAAAGGTATTTTTAATTTGTTCACAAAAAGTTATAATTTGTTTATGTAGTAAACTGTTTGTAATTATGATGCAATATTAATATAATTTTTTTTGAGTTTTATAATAAAATATACGTCTTTTATGTAGTATTGTTTTAATTAATATCACATCAGGATGAAATTAAAAAAAAAAAAGTTAAATCAATCCCATGTATATGTGCCATTGCATGAGTATCAATATTTTAAAAATTGAATGGAATATCAAATTAAAATGATTATTTAATCACAATTTAATTAAATCAATAAGTTAAACCAATTGTTAAATTGAATAATATTATAATTAAAAAATTAAATATATTAAATTAAATTATAAAAAAATAATTAATATATAATATAATTTATAAATTTAAATATAATAAATAAGAACTTATAAATATAGTAAATTAAAATTATTATAAGCTTTATAAAAAATTAATAATTAACAAAATATTAAAGTTATAGACGATTTATTTAGTATATATTTTAAAAACGTATTTTATAATTAAAAAAATATAAAAAAAATTCAATTTAAAGGTAAATTATTAAAAATAAAAAGTTAATTTCAATTTATCTGATTTTGTTGGATCCGATTTGATTTTTATAATTAAATCAAATCGTTATGCACACTAGTACTTGGTCCGCCGAATCAATCCAATCTGATTTTTTAAACAATAATATTTACACACTAAATAATAATAATAATAATAATAATAATAATAATAATAATAATAACTCATCATAAATAAAGTTTGGTGGGTATTAAGTTTTTGAAACAGGACTATTAAATTAATTATAAAGTGATATTTTATCATTACACTTTCAACACTGAATTATTATTGTTATGTTGTTTCTTTTTGAACCTTGCTTATACGTAGAAACGAAGCTTGAACGAAGCAAACTCGAATTGTCGTCTTCATTCTGTTAGTTTTAATTTTTAAGGCAAGGTTAGCAATCATTTATAAGAAAAGAAATCTACTTGTAGTTTCCTTTCACACATCCTCTCTCTCTCTCTCTCTCTCTCTAGAATAAATTGTATTTATTTTTTTAAATTTTAATTTTAATTTTAATTATACTTACATCTTTTTATTTTTAAAAATATATACTTATTTTTTTTCAGTCAAAGAAATAATTATACTTACGCCCTAATAGTCTAATTTGCTTTCACACTCCCTCTCTCTCCTCATGGCAAAAAACCTACTAAATTTGAATCTCGAATAAATTATACTTAAAGTTAAATTTTAATTATATTTATATTTTTTATTTTTAAAAATATATGTATTTTTTTTATTTTTCTAAGATAAAGAAAATGAATATAAATGTACATAAAAATAAAAGCTAATATATTTATTAAAAATTAAAAGAGACAAATTTAAATTAAATTTTAAAAAAAGAATAAGTGTAATATGCCCTCTATTCTCTGTATAATTTGCCCACCTTTATTTTTGCTAACCTAACTCATCTTTCCTTGTGACATTTTATTCCAAAGTCCAAACATCCTCACCACAAACTAAAAAGGACGATTCCTTGTTTCACAATAATTGCCAATTTCCCACAAGTATATATATTACTCTCAAATCCTTCACCTTGAGACAGCTTAGCAAAATCCAAATACCCAAAATCCAAGAAAATGAGTTCGATTTTCCTTTCCTTTCCTCTCACAATTATTTTCCTCTGCCTTTCTTCCCATTTCATAACAGCCAACCACCTCATCCAACAAACCTGCCAGAACTGTTCAAAAACCGATCCAAACATAAGCTACAAATTCTGCGTAAATTCTCTCCAAGCTGACCGGCGAGCTCACTGCGCCGGAAACCTAACCGAACTTGGCCTCGTCTCGGTCAAGCTCGTCCGGCGGAACGTGTCGGAAACTAGGGTTCACATTCAGAAGCTCTTGAAGAAGAAGAACTTAGATTCTTATGTGAAAGAATGTTTAGAAGACTGCCTTGAAGTTTATTCAGATGCGATTTCTACGCTTAGAGAAGCCATAAGAGATTACAGAGCTGAGCGTTATGAGGATTCTAATATCAAACTGAGCTCAGTTCTTGATGATGCTTCAACCTGCGAAGATGGATTCAAGGAAAAAGGAGGTGTGCATTCACCGTTAACAAAAAGAAATAATAATGTTTCCGAGTTGTCTGCTGTAGCACTTTCTATTATTAATATGCTAAGTAAAAGTAAATAAAGAATATTGCCTTTTGGATTTTTCTTTATTGGTTGTATTCTTCTATGCAAATTTGTTTGGTTTGCTGGATTTTATTTATTATGATATATAATAAAATATTATTAATTATTCTTCACAATATTGTTCTAAATTGGAGTGATTTTGCCTGAATGTAATTACGGAAAAATGCAAATGTTGCAAAAAAAAAAATTCAAAAAAAAATTACTATTGTTTAAAACAATATTTACAAAATTGAAACGAACTGCTAGGACTGAAAAATAATATATATAGTAGTTTGATTCAATCATAAAACTGTTTTTGTGGTTAAATTAAATTGAACCAGATGAATTTGTTAAAAATTGGTGAATTAGAATTGATTGACTTCGTTTATTGTTATAATTTACTTTTAAATTAGATTTTTTATTTTTAATTATAAAATAAGTTTTTAAAGGATATATTAAATAAATGACCCATGATTATAATATTTTGTTAATGATTAATTTCATATAGAATTTATAATGAATCTATTTACTATATTTATAAGTTCTTACATATTACAAATTTAAATTTATAAATTATATTATATGTTAATTATATTTTATATATATTTAATTTAATATATTTAATTTCTTAATTATGATATTATCTGATTCAGCTATTAATTTAATATATCGAACTAATCGTGACTTAATAATCTTTTTAATTCAATATTTGGTTTAGTTTTTAAAATATTAATTAAAAATATAATAATAATAATATAATACTAAATATTATAATAATAGATTTTAATTTAAAACGACACTTCTAACAGATACTCACACTTTTAATTATTTTAATAGAATTTGTAGTTGTATGGTGGAGAAAAGATAATTGTGGATCCTACTAAGATATTCAGAATTGTAAGAACTCTCTAACAAAGCTTCATGTGGACCTAGCATTGTTTTCATTTTGGTATGCGCTTTTTGGTGATTGTAAGTTTTTCCATTATGTTTCCACGAGAAAGATGAACAAAAATGCAAAGAATAATAATTGTTCATGATTAACATACTGATTTTTTGAGGTAACTTCAAGAAAGAGAGACAGTCCATTAATCTTAGCTTGTACGTAGTATATGGGTAATCAAGGTGATCGATCACACTAGATAACTTAAAATTATATATATATAAATGTAATACTTTGCTATGCATTAAAAACTTTTACAATTTTTATAAAAGTTTAATACAAAAATCATAAAAATTATTTTTGATATAAAATTTTGTCTTTTTCATAAAAAAATTATAAATGTGTATAATTTTGTGATTAACAATTAAACAAAAAATTACAATTTTATTATTTAAAATTACATAAAAATATATTTTTATATAAAAATTATAACTTATAATAAAAAATTATAAATAATATAAAAAACTTTTATAAAAACTTGTAAAGGTACATATCAATATGAATTTTCGCAAATATTATTCAAACATGATCCAATACATATTGATGCATAACCCTGTGTACATGTATAGACAATCTCAAAATAATGTAAATAAAAGAATGATTTTCCTAAGAGAATTCTCTTTTGATGATTGATTGTGATCAGAAAACAGTCCCCTGTCCTATATTCCAATTCAATTAAGAGGATTTTCTTTTGACTATGAGTTCAGAATCATTCAACAGTCAACCTGTGGGGATCACTATATATGTCTTGAGAATAAAGCTGAGTTCATATATTGATGAAAATTAATTAATTATATTATCCTTTTTTTTCTAGTATGTAAAATTAATAAAAAAAATTAAGAATGAATCTTTTTCAAATATTTTAAATTAATAATTTAATTGTTGATATTCAATATTTCTGATGACGTAATAACATTTGATATTGTTTTTTAGAGTTTTTTTCATTTAATATTTTAGATTTAAGCATAAAATATTATATGTGTATTAAATAATTTTTCATTCCTATTATATAAAAAAATATCAATTAATTATAAAAATACGCTGATCCACTCAAGATGTCTCAGCACTAATCCTATGTATGGAAGTTTTATAATGCATTAAACGTGATATAAAGTGACACTGATTTGATTTCGAGGGAATCCATGTTTGTGATCAGTTCTCACCGAAAAAAAAGGGTACTGAGACACATTGAGACACATATCCCAATATTCAAGTGAGAGAGGACATTTCAAGGGAATCCATCTTTTAGTATTTATCTGATATTCAATACATTATTGAGTATGTCGAGTAGTTATATTGTGAATATTTAAATAAATTGTAGTTCGTTGCATAAATTATTTATTAAATGGGTGATTTAATTTAAATTTTTGATAATCTAGTATAAATTTTTTTAAAAACTTATTATTAAATTTATCATAAATGTTACTTAAATTAAAAGAACATTCTTATTTTTATATTTAATTATATGAATTATTTAAAATAATATCACATCAATTTTTCGTCAATTTCTATTCTTCACATCAACTATTTAAAATCATGCTTAATTAATACTCTTATTTGTCTTACTTGATTAGTTAAGATAAATAATTTATAATTATTTTAATTTAATTAGTTAATCATTAAACAATTACATATTTATAGAATAAAAATATTTTTTTATTATCTTAAAATTGTAATTAAGTAGTTATATATATTTTAATTATAAATAGAAAATGAATGATATTTTCATGACGTGACCAAGATAAAATAGTTTGATTTATTAAATAAATAATTTAAACATATTTATCTTGAAATAATTAATATTTTATTTAAAAATTATTTAATTTGATTAAACAGAAAAAAATAATATTTTAATTAAAAATAATTTAATTGATAATTGAATAATTTAAAGACACTTATAAAATAAAATATTAATTAGATTTAATTATAATAAATTTATATTTATTTTATATTAATAATGAAGTATTAATATTTATTTTAATTATACATAAAATAGAAATAATATATTTCATGTTATTTTGAAATTTATTTTGAACATAACAAATTAACTGACATATGATGTTTATTAATAAGAAATTGAAAATTTTGAATATATTACTAAATATTAATATTGAGTTTTCCTGCAATTAATTATAGAAATTTTAGTTAACATTAACTTATTGATTTAATTGGATGAAAAATTAAGATGAAAATTAATTTAATTAAGTTAAAGAATTAAGATGATCATTAATTTGATTGTATCACAGAACGAAGATAAATGAAATAAAACATATATTATGAGAAGTTTTTGGAATTATTGATTTTAATTGGATAATACTAAAAATTGGTAAACACACGTTACAAGGTTATAGGAATAGTATTTTGACGTAGATGACACAATCTTTTAATGTCAGTGCCCAAAAAAACTTCTACAGCTTGAAAGTTTTGTCCTTAGTATTCAAGTGTGTGTGTGTATATATATATATATATATATATTTATAAAAAATTGACATCTTTTACTCTTTTATTTTTTTAAAATATTTTAATTTTACATAGACCTTATGTGAATCACAAAATATAATTTTATGCTGTAATTTTCTAAAGTTTTTTATTTTATAAAAGAATTTTTTGTGAATAAAATGAATTTAAATTTAATTTATTATCAATATAAATCAATTTTATACCATCATCTACTCATATATTGTTGTGTTATTAAAAAACTAATAAATTTTTTTTACTTTTTTAATGATGTGAATCTTCCTATTTACTAAGTAGTATAAAAGATTTCACACTAACAATAAATCAAATCTAATCTCGTAACAAAAAGTGTGAAAAAATTTTATACTCTTGAAAAACACGCACCCATTTGAAAAAGAAATGTGGCCTGATTTTTTTCATAATCATTTCAAGAATCTTATAATAATTCATTTCAATACAGTATTATACAAAGATATATTTATATTTATATTTTTTTTATAATTTAACGAGTAACGAACCGTCAAAGCAATTGTACTCTTTGTCTTTTTCTTAGATTCGTATTAATGTCACATTGCATAAGAAAAAAAATTAATTTTTCATTCGAATATTATTGCACCATTAAAAATATACAAATATTTATGATCCGTTTTATTTTATGCTTATACCTAACCATAGGAAAAGGGTGACCCCAGATTGACATTTGATTTATGATTTAATAAATCAGGTGACATGATAAGTAATGCTTTATATTTTACTGTCCACTTATATTCGTAGATATCTTCGTATCTGCTTTTATATATGGTGGGAATGGGAATCAAGACTTATTCTTTGCTGAAGGAATCTCATTACTAATATAACATGTGCCTACTTTTTAAGTTTCACGTATAATTGGATTAAAAAAAAAAAGCAAAATGGAAAATAAAAAGGAGATAAACAAGAGTCCACTATTCACTAGAGGCATCTCATAATGACACGTCTGTACCTTTTTAGTTTTATATAAAACTACCATTGACAAACTCATGCCAAGCAAGGGAAAATAAATTAAAATGTTATTAAATTACAAAAAATATTAACTCACTTATGACTAAATAAATATATATATTAAAAAATATTATAAAAGGTTATACTTTAGTATCTATTTAATTAAAAGAATACATATTGTTGAAGTATAAACTTGTTAGCATTCAAATTAGACTTTTTTGATATTCATAAATATGCAGAAACAACCGTGGACATTTGCCATATGCAATTTCAAAAGTGTAGCAGCCTTTTTTGACTTAATTGACAACTTAATTTGAAAATTGGCTCAAAACTATTCGGTGCTCTTGCCTATAAATAGGTTGTTTGGTTTTGGCCAAAGTGTGTAGAAGTGTGATACAAAAAAAACTCAGCTGAAAGTTATAATACAAGTGCCGTGAGTGTGTTAGTTTAAAAAAAGGCTTCACACAAAGGAAGCTTATGTG
>JANHAO010009901.1:0-18043 GCA_026873985.1 Saraca asoca
TTTCAAAATTATAGTGTCATTTTTTTAATTACAAGATATATAAATAAAATAAAAATATTTTATTTAATACAAATAAATAAAATTTCCATGAAAAAGAAAAAAAATTCATGAAATAAAATTAATTAATGTTCTATTTTCTTTTTATGAAAAATATTTTTTTATAATAATAATCTAATTTACTTGCATTAATAATTATAAAATAGTAAGAATAAAAAATATTTGATTCATCAAATATTAAATATAAAAATTATGATAAAAAATAAATACCCTTTATTTTAAAGAGAAAATTATTTTTTCTAAAATTATATAAACATACTATTTTATGTCATTTTATATTTACTAACTAACTTATCAACTACTTTTACCAAACATACCCTAGATCAACATACAAGGGAGAGATCATTTGCTTAAGAAAAAATTTAAGTGGAAAGGAAGCGGAGGACAACGGAAGAAATCTTGAAAAATGCTATGGTAAGGGATAATTATAGGAGGAAGAAGGCCTTGACTCAGAACAAGTCTCTCGGCCGAAAATCAATCATTTTGGTACAGGGCAATTATGAAATTTACCCGAGTAGAAAAGGTATTTAGTCATTTTCTCCCCCAGAAATATTCTAGTTGTTACAGGGGTGACAGGCTAATTACAGGGAAAATTTTAATGTGTCAAGAAATTTTAATACATCAAAAGCCTTCTTTACTCCATTAGTATTTAATTTCTTTAGTGTTATATTTACATTACAAGAATTAAGAAATAGATCTTTTTGAAGTTGAGAACGAAGAATATTTACATAATTGTCTTCGGGTTAAATTGATTTTATATTTCTGAGAAAATGAGCAGACAAAACTTTAACGAGCTAGTATAATAAAGAAACCAACTTGAAAATCCTAAGTTGAGTTCGAATTATTTACTCCCCTATAAAGTTCTGCCTATCTCTACTCTCATGAGTCAAATTTACACAAATAAAAATTATGCTGAAAATTTTACCCAGTTAAATGCTTAATCTCAACTTTTAGGCTACACCAAATATATACCATTAACATGAAAAGTTCACAGGGCATTGAATAACTTCAACTGAGAATCCACCTAACCATTATATTCAAAATTTTAAGGTCTGCGGAAATCAGAACGTCAACCTGAGCCTCAAACTCTCATTTCATAAGAGATAACAAGATATCAGCCATTAATATCAAATGACAGAAATAAAGGTATCATATGAACAGCACTGTCAGCATGTGGTGGAAGACCAAAACAGTTACACTTCAATATTATGTATACCACCACATTAAAATCAAGAGAGCAATTTTCAAATCATGCTTGAATTCCTTATATGCTGCGTGCAGGAGCTGTTTTGACATTGTAATGGCTCCTGCATCTCTATCGTAATACACTTCTAGAGCTGGGTTTAGTGAATGCCTCCAGAAGCCTATACATCCAACGGTCCAGCATCCCTGTTGATGAAAGAGTTAAGAATTAATAAATAGAACATGGAATATAGAATAACATCCTAAGCAGTGATAGACTGCCGCAAGGAGAAATCCTAAGTTTCGGACTAAACGTGAATAGCAAAATTGCTAAAGCCAGACCCACATTGTCTAAATAATGTGGTCTTAGTATGAAATTCTGAGGCTCCAATGCAACAAGTTCATATGAAATTAAATCACATTCTCATAGAAACTTTCAGTGATTTCTTTAACGATCTCAGAAGACAGTTCAAGTTTTTCCAGGAAAAATATACAAGTTGCAATGGTAACCTCCAGGAATGCAAATGGTATATAATCAGTCATTTTAAGACATAAACCTGTCAAAGCAAATGTTCCTCCCAGCACTGCACAAAGCCGAGTAATGAAATGAAGAAAACTGCGCCGTTCCTCTTTGATTGTGACAGTAATAGGTGACAGATCATACAAAAAGTAGACAGCTGCATATGAAAAAAAAAAAAAAGCAGAGGCAATCAGCAGCATGACTCATAAGAAATGGAGAAACCAACTTCAAACATATATCCAACCTGGCCAGCTCCTATCATTATCATTCATGGGGGAAAAATATTCTGTAACCGAGAACTGATTAGTTGGCAAAACTTCTTTCCAAATATATCTATATTCAGTTGGAACCACCTGCATCACAATTAATAGAATGATTTAGAAAATCAAAATTTACCAAATAATAAAACAAATTCATCGAAAAACCAAATAGAATGCCTAAATTATACATTTCAGCCTTCAATGCAGGATACATTTTTGAAATTAATCCAAGATGTTTGAATGAATAGCAATTCCAAAAGTACTCTTCCAGCCCAAAAGTTTGGAGGCCAAAAGTAATTGTTCACGCAATGTTGTCCAAGATGACAGTTAGAAAAGAGGAATGCTTATATACTCAATAAACTAGGCACTTCAATATAGCTAGATATTTAGCAACAGATACAGTGTAGTCTGAAAATGATAATTAATTTCCAACACAATACAAAAAGGTCAATTGCAAATGAATGGCCAAAAAGAAACAAAAAAGGACTTATAATGCTTTATAACCATTGAAGGAAACACTATTGTTATACTTCCAAGAGCCGAAAAACTCATGATACTTTTACTTCACATAAAACAATTTAAAAGAAAAATATTAGAGCAAGATTTCCTCTTTTTATTAAAAAAATAAAGATAAACATGCATAGAGGAAAATTAGAAATTTCCAATTGAAGAATAGATAGAGACATGTACTCCTCAGACTGGCATGTAATGGGATGTGACTTCCAATATTTACACCACAAGAAGGAATTAGCATTTTTTCCATTTTGGAAAGTTCAAGATAAAGGATATATCCAATCCATGCTCGGAGATCAACATAAAATTGAGACTCGCAAGAAAGTAATTGTTAGAAGTTGACTTGGGAGCCAAAAGAAGGCAATTATAGATACAATTCAGGGCTGACCCAGGATAAAGAACGGTACCCAATTGAGCAACTTCAGGAATTGCATTGGGGCATATTCAAGCAGAAAAACTTAAAATATAAATGGAAGAATCTTGCATGTTCACACTTCAAAATGTAGAGATTTAGCCTAGACTACCACCAATTTACAAGCAGTACATCAGGTTTCATGGCATTACACAATCAGTGGACTAAAATTAGAACTATGTTAAATTTAAGCTTACCATTACTTTCTATATTGTAGCATTCATAGCATATGACATTGCTTCCAATACAATTTGGATCCTAGCCCCTACAACTAAAAGAATTTAGAAGTCCAAGTAGTTATAAATCCAGAACTAAGACCCAAACATTATAATAAAGTAAAAACAATCAAGTACAACGTATATCCTGAGTTAAAAGTATCTGATGTAGAAAGACCAAAGAACAATATTTAGTTGTCATAAATTTCAGGGTTTAAGGGTCTACCAAGGGCAGAAAGGTTGGAAAATTGAAAGTCGGTAGTATGTCTGCTAGGGGGAAAGGCAAATCAAGGGCAGAAGAACAGAGTTTGAGTGAAATTTAGGCATGGCTAGGGTGTTGCAAACAGTACTTGAGAGTCAGGAGTTTAGGTTGGTTTGATGAGTCCTAGAACAGGTTTAGGCAAGAAACAATAACGGGTTTGAAGTTTCAATGAAAGAGTTTATAATACTCTCAAACATAGAGGTCTGGTCAGTTAGAAAAACAGACACAGTAAAGGAAGAGAAGACACAGAATTTAGTTAAGACAGACACTTAGGGTTCCTTACACGTCACACCTAGGGTAGATTGCATCTCACACAAACAGAAGTATGTTGCAGAATAACTTCTACAACAAAATTCATCCCAAAAGAACGTTACCCTCAAGAATAAGTCAGCATAAGAATTCCTAATCCAAAAAGAAACCCTTGAGAAATTAAACAAGACATCAAGACACCCAAATTACATAGTTCCAAGCCCAAACACAAGTAATAGCCAGAAAATAAGAAAATTAATAAAATACTACACAAATTAGTAAAATTCCCTTAAAATAAAAATTAGTAATGTCCCATAAATTGATAAACCCTAAATTATGATCTCAAAAACAGTCCCGTGATCAGACAAGTTCCAATGCTTGAGAGTTGGAATTGGCCTTTGGAAGCCTTTTATAGATCTTTAGAGGCTGCTACCATGGTCCTACATTGCTATCTTCCTATCTTGTTTTATCTAAAGAACACTTATATTTAAAAATGTACATTATTCCTATGATAAGCCTAACATGGTGAAAAGAGAGGTCATACGAGAATAAGATTACGAGGTTCTGAAAACAGATCAATGATAAATATTGAACACAGAGAGGGAGAAAGAAATAATTAATTTTTGTTATGATGGCAAATTGGGTCACAACGTGTCTTTATGTATACATGAAGCCCAAATTTCTTTGACAAGTTTAGGCAATAGCATAATTTCCAGAACAAAATGGATATCACAAGCATCTCAGCTGCATTAGTGAATCAGAAAAACTGATCAAAGGGTAAAAGAGAAAAACGTTAGTCATCAATCAGCAAATAACCATCTATCAGAAAGTAGAATATGGGCAACAATGGGGCAGAAAGTAGAGTATACAAAACAATGATTGTTATCTAGATTCCAGAGCACAATATTCAAGGGAGAAACAAAAATTCAAACCTTAATATAATATTTGAATGTTCCACTTGCATCATGAAGAATCCTTGTGATCCCATCAAGAGGGTTGTGCAGTCCAGGATATTTGGGGCCAAATGACAAATCATGGATAACATGACTTACATTCACATTTTTAGCTCCATCAAAAATCTGAAGAAAACCAGCAAAATTGAATTAGATTTCCGTTAAGTAGCATACCAAGAATGTTCTTGCATCTGTTGCGACTGCTTTGATGCATTTACTGATTCCAAATCTGTTAGATTTTTGAGTTTAAACATGAATTTCACCAATGATTATGCAATCAAATAGGTTATTTCAGTCATTGAAGCATATCTGAAGTAATAAAACAAAGAAAAAGTCAGTCAATCACGTTCTCTGTTGCTTCATGCATGTGGTTCAATAGGATTTAAGAATGGACGAATCCATCTACTACACTGAGCTTTTGCCCACTTTGTTCTCTCATCTTTAGCTGAAATGCCTACTTTAAAATCTCTCCCTCTATCTATCCCGTTGTTTGTGGTCCTGAAGACGCAGCATAATTTACTTTATCATTTTATGGTTTTTAAAATATTTTGTTATTATTTCTATATTTGCATCAAGTCTTACTTTTATAATGATATTTAGTTATATCAGTGATCTTGGTGGACTTTTAAAGTGATCAAATTTCAGTGATGCGGCCCACCACCTCATAGCATCATTGCCACAACAAGCATTTTCCATTTGACAGAATAATCTCAAATATCAGATAACCCTCGTTCTCCAATTCCAACTTTAATAACCTATTCTTTAACCTAATACTTCTATGAAGTGGCTGCCTTTGGATTTCCTTTTGCATTTGATTTACACATTTAACAAAGTTTAAGACAGTATATATCAATTTTGAAGCAATAGTGTAAGTTACTTCTATCATGATAAAAGCCCCTTTCCTCAAAGATGCCCTCACCCACAATTTTTAGAAAATAAGCTTTGTAAGATATGCTTTTTTTAAAACATTAAGAGATAAGAGTAATGAAGAAATAAAACCATCATACCATTTGGGCGACATATATGTTTAATCCATGAACTGAAATATGGAAATTTCCAGCAACCCTTTGGACATCTAAAACACCATAAACCTACAGCAGATTTAAAATAAGAGTCAACACTCAAGTTTTCTTGTTTTGAAAATAAACCACAAAAAACAATTTATTACATAATTAGCACAGAATTTATACCCGGCATCCTTCTCCATTTGTTATTGCTTGCTTCACCTTCTTGATCATATTTTCAGTTGATTCATCAAGGCTTTGTAAATGAATCTTTTGTTCTGAATCCTCGTGATGATCTTTACCATGATATAACCACATTTTATCAGACTGTAATAATATTTAAAGCGACAAAATTTTTAAAGAATAGATCTTGACAGAAAACGAGTTCCACAATTGTAATAATTATAAATCATAACAATTTAGAGTGTTTCTCAGAAATCACACAAGCCCACATCCCAAACATACATAAATGTCGTTCCCCCAAGATCAAGTTAATGAGATGAATACTTATATATATAATTTTGGAATGCTTACTTCCTTTCCTGCATCGCCTTAAGTGGCTACTTGATGACCCAAGTGCAACACGAAGTGCTCGTTTGGATGGAATGCAGAAGTAAGTTTGGTGGGCAAAACTTCCAAGAAAAAGAGGAAATATAGGTGTTGGCCATTCAACCCAAACTTTTGCTGCCTAGAAGGTTGTTTAAAACAACATCGAGATTCGTTGCATTTTTGTCAACTAAGTTTGAGAAATATTAAAGTGAAGTTATTGTTACATTTTAGCCCTCAATTTTTCATGTTTTAGTAATAATTAACACATGCTATATACCTTTTGTAGTATCTTGTTTCTCAAAAAGTAATTTTTGTAAAATGACAAAAGAAATAACACCACTAAAAAAATAAAAACTATTCCAGAAAAATCTTTGTAGAAAATCCATAACCATTTAACCATGAGCAGTTTATCCTTGTCAGCAGCAATATATGCAGCAAAAAGAATGAGCAAGCTTTACATGAACAAGTCTCCACTTGCAACATAATAAATATATGCTACTCAAGTAGCATGAACACCTTGGATTCTATAAATTTAAGTTCAATATTTATCATTGTTAATCTTAAATTTCAGGGGGGAGACTGAGAAGAGAGTTCAGAGAAGGAGAAAATTCGATTGAGACGAGAATTGATATGAGTGGTTTCAATGGCTTGAAAGAAAATGTCTCAGCCTTGAACTATTATATAATAAGAACATATTACAAGGCTAATCACAATCCCTAAAGATAAGCTAACTACAATCCCAAATTATTATCACCATATGTCCTATAATATCCAATAATTATATCTCCTATAATGAACAATCAAATCTCCCCACATCGGATATAGTAAACACCCACATTCAACATAATCTGTAATATTCAACACTCCCCCTCAAGCTTGAGCTTGGAATTATTTAAAACTGAACATAACATACAATTTCATCTTCAAGAGACTTGCAGTGAGTAGCAAAAAGTGGGTACTTCCCCTCCCATGAACACAAGATCCACAAAACTCTCTTGGGTTGACATAACATCCAAAAGTTTCTACTATTTGATTTTCTCTCAGTCGGCCTGAAAAATATCTCCAACACCTTTGGTCGAAATATAAAAAAGCCGGAATTGATACACAACAATATGACAGCTGCCAAAATGACCATTGGCGCCAAAAAAGGAGTGCTGCCTGAATGACCATTAGCACAAAAAAGGAGTAAAAAAAAAAAAGTTCAGTGCTGCCAGAATGACCATCGGCACAAAAAAGAAGTGCTGCCAGAATATGATCATCAGCACCAAATCAGAACTGCTTCCGCACAAATCAAAAGGATAAGATGCAGCCATAGCAAGAGAAGAGAAAAAAGGGGGAAAGCAAATGGTGGCCAAAATTTTTATCGAACAGGATTGTCCAAAATTCAAAATGCCAAAGATTTAGTCAGCATAACAGACAAGCAACCAAACAGGAAAACTTAGAAGGTGCTGGAGGTGCTGCTACCAGAGGCGCATTGCCGGAAACCACCACATGCACTGCCATGCACCTCCAGAACCATTTGTGTGTTGCCAAATATGACTGTAAATGCAACTGCCACCAAAGGGTTTTACCACGACTTAGTCATGCATACAGTGGAGGAAGAAAAGAAGAAAAAGGAAAAGAGCAGGAGGAAGAAACTAGTTTGAGTAAGTTAAATTATTTAAAATGACAACTCAATCTTCTTTTAGGTTGTCAGAAGCACAAGACCCAACAGGCCTCAAGGTGGATAATACTGCTTTGACACCATGTTGAGAAAATAATTAGGGTTTAGAAGAGAGAAAAAAAATTGGGGATAGGCTAAAGAAATTTAGGGATAGAACACAGATATTATTGAAACAAATAAGAGGACTAAATTACATAAAACTTAAATTATGCTCTATTTGTATAGATCTCTCAAGAAACATAAAGACTCTAAAACTCTTTAACTTAGGGCACACTACAAGCAAGCCCATAACATAACCTAAGCCCGTAATATAACCTAATTGCTAATATTACTTTCAAACCTCAAGTTGAAGCTTACAAAGCTTAAGCTTCTTACATAAAATTAAACTCTCAAATAAAACATATTTAGAAAGAAAACTTGATAAACTTCAAACTTTACAAACAACTTGCAAAAATCAACAGTTGGCAAAATGCCCTGAACGCAAAAAGGAGTGCTGCCAGATGACCATTGGCACCAAAACTATGAAGCTAGAATGACACTTCAGCTGACCAAACATAAAGGTGCTGGGAAAAGTATAAAGAAAGTTTTGTTTTTCTTTAGAACAGGGGCTGAACATGCATAGATGGTGATGATTCTCCATTATTAGAAGCCTCACTCTGAAACATGACCTCCAAGTTGAGACTTAATAGAATTGAAGCTGTAGCACACTAGAGTCAAGACAGAAGCAGTTGCAGCACACCAAAAGAGGTTTGAACAGAGACATATTAGAATGAAACTGGTAACTGACAATATTTAAGGAAAGGGGCGGCCAATGAGCAGAAACAATATGCAAAAGAGCAAGCCAGCATTGCGGCACTGAAGTCAATTCTGAACCCTAGGCCAAAATTGCAAGTATGAAGCAAGGTCCACAGAAACAAAAAAACCAGAACATGTGGTTAAAGTCAGAAGTAGTGCCAGCAGAAGCAGATAAACCAGAAACTGTCTACTGAAGTGGAGAAAAAATTATTGGTGCAGAGGACAAAACTACTGCATCAGAAGACCAATAACACTTGAGATGGGAAAATTAAGAAGAAGAGATCAGAGAGTGGAGGGCTAAATATGAACAACAAATAAACGGGAAGAAAGGAATTTGCATTACGCAAATCGAGTGAATTATACCAGAATATAAGAAGACCACAGGTCCAGCCATTTCAAGGTGGATGATAACGATCTGATTCCATCTTAAATTTCATGGGGGAGATTGAGAAGAGTTCAGAGAAAGGAGATAATTCAATTGAGACAACAGAATTGATATGAATGGTTTCAATGGCTTGAGAAAAAATGTCTCAGCCTTGAACTATTATATAAAAAGAACATAATTACAATGCTAATCACAATACCTAAAAATAATCTCCTATAATTACAATCTCAAATTATGATAACCATATCTCTATAATCTCCATAATTACAATTATATCTCCTATAATCAACAATCAAATCCCCCAACATCTGATATATTAAACACCCACATTCAACATAATCCGAAATATTCAACAATTAATTATAATTATTTACAAGAAAATAGAAAAGGCTAAAAATTATCAGAAAAATTTTAAATAACTTAACAAGCAAATAAATGAGTAGAAACAATGTGAATACAACAAACATCACAACTTTTAACTAAAAATAAAATATTAACAAATCATTTATAAATATTACCATGATTGTGAGCAGCATGCTCCTTTTCCACAAGGTCAGATATATACTCGGTGCCAATTATATGGCCATCGCTGTTCAGGCGAAGCTGCAGCAAAGTGGGAAAAAAAAAATGAGGGAGACGGAAAGAACCAACAGTATAAAAGGAGTACCAACAAAACAATAAAAACAAAAGAAAACATTAGCCCAAGATAACACCAGGAGATATGCATATCACTCTAGCATGATAAAGAATAAATGTTGAAAACTATAACAGATCACATCCTAAAATAAATAGGTTCCAAGTTCTCTCAACTATAGTTCACATCAGAAATAAGGGCAGAATTTGCCTTCAAAAATCTTGCACTATAACTGGCATAACCACAGCACCAAAAAAAGAGAAAATTAAAAGGCATCAGCTCAGTAGCACAGAAGATAACTGATATATTGCCTTTCACAATATAGACCAACTTTTCATTATATTTCCCCTCATCAGTAATGAGTCTTGAAAAAGTAATTTCATCTCTAGGATTATGTGTCATCAACAGTAGTTGGGAGGTAGTCAAACAGTCATTTATTTGGTCTAAAAAGCCTCTAGTCAGTTCAAGAATCATTTGGAGGTATATAAATAGGAATTTCCTACGCAATTTTAACAAAGTTTAAAGATATAATTCCAGTGCATCTTTCAGAAATATTTTCTGAATTCTTTAGGAACAGAGTTCTGAGTTTTCAGGTTCTGTCCAAGGAGGTGGACTCCTCCCACTACCCCTTTCATTTCACACCTATTACCATCCTATCTCCTTACTATCCCATTAATCCAAACCCATAAAACACATAAATTTCTGGGCTGCATCAAAACATAATTAAAATAATCTCTCACATGTCACTTCCCCTTGGGATTATCTAAGGCCATGGAATGTAATCAATGCAGACAAAGAACATACCACCATAGCAAACAGTTATAAATCTAGAAAGAATAAATGATTAACTTAAACAAATTTTCATGAGAAAGTCCCCAGTGATAAGAAATGATGAGCTTGTCATTGCACCTTAGAGAGGAAAATCAGAAGTTCCACAAGTGTCATGTACATTCAACATCTTATTCCGAAAGCTCACATCCATTGAAAGGCAGAGGAATGTTAAGACCAAATATTTATTTCAATAAAACAGGCCCTCATTAGAAAGAAAGAGAAGAGAATGCCGAAAGATTGAAAAGTACATCCTCCTAAATCAAGCCAAGGAATAAAAGCAACAAAGAACAGAAAACATGAAAACCAGCTCATAAGTGTTTTTCATATCTCTCTGCATGTCTGCCAAAGACAAATAACTTTGATCCCCTTACCAAAAACCAACAACAAAACCAGGAAAGTAACCTTGACCCCCTTCCATAGACCTACACACAAATGCTCTTGCTTCTTATTTCTCTCTCCTTTTGTATGTCTACACTAATACACACACATGTTGCTGATTGTTTAGTGAGGCATCAAAGATTTGGAGACTATATTTTAAAATAAAGAATTCTAAATAGCCAGACTTTGACATGATTCGTATCACTTCCAATTCTTGGGCGAATCAGAAAGATAGATCAATGATTATTTAATTTAAGATCTCAAAATATGAAACACAGGGAGTACATGCTTTCCCAACTAGAAGGATGTGAGGATTTAAAGTGCCTTATTGTCATTTCAATATATCAAGAGCATAAAACAAAGAAAAGCAAATTACATAACATTAAAACTCTACATATGCCAAAAGAGAAATATTATGCACAAACAAACTGGCTTACTTTCCATATGTTTGTATCAAGATCCACCTCATGCTTGCCTGACATATCAATGGCGTCTACACTCAAGACTGATAATGAAACAAAGTAATGAATGCTTAGAATCTTCATCATGAACAGAATAAAAAACTCAGCGAGAATGTCAGAAACAACTAGAAACTTGCATTAACTTCAAGCAGGATAAAAGACTAGTCTAACCATCGCAAGGTAAAGAAGGAAATGTCATATTTATATGAATTGGAAGAGTTTCTCCACGTTTCAAGTCCACCGACATCTGCAAAAGATATACATAACTGAAAAATAATCCTTTGTATATCCAAAAAGTGCAGAACTCTTAATAATGGCTTAATAACAACATCTATCATTAACATTTTCAATTTCCTGACTATTAAAATTAGTAAAGAAGGTAGACAGTGTAGCTTGGTACATGCATCGCACCTTGTCCTAAACTAAGCAAGTATGTTTGACAGTTTGAGTTTTGCTCCCTACAGATAATCTATCCTTATCAATAGCAAAATCTCTACTTCTGAGCTTTAAACTGAATTAAAATAAAGAATCTGCACAGATACATAGTTCCATTAGAGCACATTTTATAAATTTTTCATGCACTGGAACGTTGGTCCAATAGTACTTTTTCACATTTTCTGTATTCCAAGCCATCTTGAGTTTCATAAATGCCACGACTTACTAACAGTACACATTAGTTAAAACCGGAATTGATAACTAGTTCCAATATATGTCTCTTCACGTTGATCTATAGGAAATTTAAAATTCGAAGTGGTTTATTGATAAGAAGAAAATTACATTGCTAACCAGAATTGATCACAATGAATCATACTGGATTGACTTATCTGCTTTATCCATGTAAAATAGGTATTTAAAGAAAAGTCAAATACATAGTGGTGTTATTTTCTTAAGTATATGAAAAAATAAAAGCACAAAGCAGAAGATATTGCAAACCTGGTGAACTGTGTAAGTTGTAAGATAATAACCCAGCTCATGCACAAACAATGTTGCCATTATGATTAGACCAATTATGGAGACTGCAAAAAGGAACAGGAAAAAAATGATGACCCACAGAGAGAAAAGCTTGAAATTATTGATATAAATTACTTGAAATCTTAATGATTAAAAAAAAAAAAAACAAATAGCATATAATCACTAAAATTCAACAAACAATTGCATGCCCTAAAGAAGACAGACACAGAATATCATTACCGAGAGCTCCAGATTGAGTTTTCTGCAATAAGTGCTCTTCTGCACGAGGAAATGCATCCAGGTTCTTAATGATTTGTCTCATACCCATTTTTTTTACCTCAAAGTGTCGTTTCTGCCGATACAAAAAAAGAGAAGGAATACAGATATCCTGAAAGTTTCACTGCACCAGCAGATCCAGATCAACAGGAGGAAGAAATGACGAGAAATATTCTTCCGAAACAAAGGGTTGAAAAGAGAAGCAAATGAAATTGAAGACGTTGATCTTGTGTCTTTAATTGGTCTTAGTGGTTTTACATTTTCATTCGGCCCCCTTTGGAGAAAACCTAAAATCTATTATTTCTTTTCGAACTTATCTTTCTTGATTTCTATGGTCAAATTTGTCCCACCGCTTTTTAAAGTTTGGTCTAAATTTTGATAAATTTAGTGTTTTGTAAACTCATTCTGTTTTCCTGCTTTTAAAAATTATTTTTAAAAATAATTTAGAATTATTTTTAAAAACAATTTTTAAAACAAGATTTTAGAATAAAATTTTTAAAATTATTTTTAAAAATAATTTTATCAAACAGATTTTTTTATTTTAAAAATAATAGACTGTTTTTAAAAGTAGAAAATTATTTTTAAAAATAATTATCAAATAGGCCCAAATATCCTTTCTCATATGCAATTCACGCCTTTTGTATTAACGAAGGAAATGATCCATTTTGCCTAAAAGAAAAAAAAATACTTTTTTTTTCCGCAAACCCTCTTTTCATTTTTCATGCGAGATGATATTTTAAAAATTAGATCAAATATAATTTAAACAGTTTATTAGGTCATAATTTATTTGATATAATTGATGAAACTAATAGTTAAATTGAGTGACATTATAATGAAAAATTAAATATATTTAATTAAATTATATATAAAAAAATAATTAATATATAATATAATTTATAAATTTAAATTTATAATATATAATAATTTATATATAACAAATAAAAATTATTATAAATTTTATAAAAAATTAATAATTAATAAAATATTATAATTGTGAATCATTTATTTAATATATATTTCAAAAATTTATTTTACAACTAAAAAATATAAAAAACTCAATTTGAAGGTAAAATGTAAAAAACACAAAAAAAATAATCAATTGATTTTCAAAAATCGGTTTCAATTCATTAATTTTGATGGATTCAATTCATTTTTTACCAAAATCTAATTATAAAATCAATTTTATGATTGAATCAAATTATTATAGATATTAATTCCTAGTCCAGCTAATTTGATCGACAAATTCACTTATTTTTCTAAACATTAATAGTAGATATACAAAATAAAAAAAGGGATAATATACAGAAGATAATGAACATAAAAATAGAAAAAAAAAATAGGAGACAACTTTGAGTCTTTACTAACACTTTTTTTACAGATCTGTGTCCCGGTAATGCAGTAAAAATTTTCAAAATTATGTAAATTTTGAATTACAACAATAACAAAAAGAATCATTTTTTTCACCAAAAATAACTTGCCTAGGAGATATGGGACTTGAAAAATCACCCGATGCCAACACTTGCATATCATATTCCTGGCCTGAAACTTGTTAGCCTCACTCCCATTGTTGTCACATGTGGACAACGACTACAACTTCCATCATGGCAAAATATGTTGAAAACTCACAAATATTTTTTACTTTGTAATATTTGCACAAGATTATTTTAGAGGTCAACATTAGATCTACTCGTTCTATTCCTTTACAGGGGAGAGAGTTTCCGTTTGACCAAATTTATTAATAACTTATTTAAACTTATTTATTGAAATAAATATTTATATAATTTTAACAAATGATCGGATGACCTATTATATTATCTCATTATTTTTGTTGACAGTAAAATCTGGTTCTACCAAACTCCAATCAACTATGATCAGTTCTTGAATCTCAAACTGCTTTCTGGTAAGTCGAATGAAAGATGAAGATGGGGGAGAGGAAGAAGAAGAATAGAGAGCAATATTTTTAACGTGATTCAGCTAAAAATGGACGGCATCGGTCCCTACGTCCACCGTAGCTTTTATTAATTTGTAAGAAAATTTACAAAGCTTTTTCGTTCTTCTATTTCGGCCCCCTTCTCTTCCTCTTTACACTGATTTCCCTATTTTTTATTTAGAGGAAGAGAGGTTACAAGTAATGATTATAAGTTATAATTCTATTACATAAAGTATTAAATGTACAAGATAATATAATCTCCTATAATCCAGCTACTACAGGTTGCTTTTTACGGGGTGTGCCCCTTTTGTCAGTTGGAATTGAGGTTTGACATAGGCCTGCCTGGGGCTCCATCTCGCTGAGCTTCCGACCTATGCAGTGCCTCCTTTTTGTGAGTTCATGTCCTTGTGCTCATTGTCCTCTTTCATTTAGCAAGGACAAGCCCGCCTACAGCAGGTAAGCTCATGCAAGAATGATTTGAGCACATGAGCTGGGACCTCGTGCTTTTATCCTTAGCAAGTTGGACGTCCTCTAGTCTGGACTTAGCTTCCAATGAGCCTTCTTTTGCAAGACCGATTTTTACCCATAACATAAGCCCCCTAACTTTCAGTTTGCTTTGCAGACTGGGAGTTGCAATCTTTTCTGACCTTGCTTTCTAGCCATTGGCATAGCAATCTAACTTTCTCAGGACTGTTTGATCAAACGCGATCTTTTGCCTATCGAGTCATTTACTAAACCCAAATTAGTTTATAAGGCCTAAAAAGCTCTTCTTGCTTCTTCATAATCAAATGGATGTATTGGTTAAATCCCCAAATACCTTTGCTAGTTTGGCTTCCAGTGAAGCACTGAGGTGTGTATGGCCTACTGCATAGGCCTCGAGGCATGGATAGCCTACTACACATGGGTCCTGTAGATAGCTCTTTATGCTAGCCACGGGGGAAAATCTTGTGCAGATCTTGGATTATTTCTTCATGACTTTGTCATGATTTCCAACCTTGCCAACTAGATTCTTGACGCTCTTCTAAATTGCTCTAGGTCTGGGTCAAGAGGATCCGTTGGCTAAGGAAGGATATAAGCAAGAGTAGTTAGGCTTACTAGTCTTCCTGCTGGTGGTAGTTTGTCTCTCAATAGCTGGCTTTCTGCTTTCAATAATGGCTTTAGGCTCTTTTGACTTTTAATCTTGTATCTTAGATCTCCTAATGTAAATTATACCTCATTAAGTGAGGCCCTTAGTGAATGAGCTCTTTTTTGTATAACTCTTGAATGTTGTGTTAGATGCTTTCATCTGCTTCTGATGATAATGTATATTACTGCAAACCAATGAAATATTTATAGGGCCAATCGACTGTAACTTTTGTACAATGAACTTTAGCATATGATTGCCTTGATCAATAATAAGCAAAATTGAGATAGGTCACATGCAAGCTACACCTAGAAGGATCTCGCTAGTGAGTTACGAGTATTTGTTTGCATGAAAGCTGTGATAAGTTTATAGCATCCTTGCGCCTAAGAGCTTTTTGAGTGTTTTACAGTGCATTTGCACCTCAGCAAGATGATAGCTCTTCGCTGGATGAGATCGCATGTTAACTATGTTTGACAATCCGTACCACAACAATCTCATTGCTCAGTCTCATAGCAATCATATTGCTCAATGAGGTAGCAATCTTGTTGCTAAGTCTTGTAGCAATCTTATTGCTCAGCGAGACAGCAATCTCGTTGCTCAGCCTTACAGCAATCTCATTGCTCAACGAGATAGCATCTTGTTGCTCAGTGGTCATTATAGAATTTGTCCCTACCAGCAATTTTGTTGCTCAGTCCCATGACAATGTCATTGCTCAGTCTCACAGCAATCTTGTTGCTTAGCCTCACAACAATCTTGTTGCTCAATGAGATAACAATCTTATTGCTCAGGCTGGGGATTATACTCTTTTGCTTCCACTTATGGGGTGTAGCTTATTTTGGATGCATCGACAGGGTAGGCTTTGTGCCATCTCACCCCAGGATGTATCCACATGATTGTGAGATGAAAGCTCGTTGCTAGATTAGTAATATTTCCATGTTTCAACCAATTGGCCGTGAATAATATTGAATCAATATGGAGTAACTCTCTTTTTATGCAGCATTCTGTTGGATAATCTACAAAAGATTTTCAAGTTGTTATTAACCTCAAGAGAACATTACAAGATTAGAATATAGTTCTAATAGAGGGCTCTAGCTCTCGATTAATGATTCGTTGAGCTTGTTGAGTTTGTTGTTTTGATGGCCACACCACATAATCCTATAATCAACCTCTTCTAATGAGATTTTCTATGGCATCTCTCAATGCCCAATATTTCGAGGTGGTGTGCCCGACCTCATTATGATAAACATAGAATCTGCTTAGGTCTCTGGACCTGGCAAAAGTTTTCATGGGCTTAGGCCTCCTAAAGTCTTCCCTATGCCTTTCGACGAAAAAAATTCTATCTTGCATATCAGACAGGATACTATAGTTTTCATAGCAACATTGAGGCTGAGGTCGCTGAGGCTTTGCTTTCTTCACGAGCTAAGGATTGGGGTCATGACTACGACTCTTATTTCTCCTTTTCCTACTGAAGGTGGAGCTATTAGCGTCTGCCTTTTGCCTAGGCTCCTCTGTACTGAAGGTTTCCTCCCATCTTATTTGTTTGGCAACTTGCTCATAAAATTCGGTGAGGTCTTAAGCCAGGGACTTGTAAAGGCTTTTGTATAACTTTCCATCCTTGCAGAGTTCCGCTGAGATTGTCGTTAGGATGCTCTCTTCCATGGGATTCTCTACGGAGTTAGCTTCATCCTTGAACTTGGCTAGATAATCCTTCAGTGGCTCACTCTTACACTGAAAGATTATTGCGAGATGACAGGGGGCACGAGCTGCCTCTTCAACGCCTGGTATTGGTTGACAAATTTCTTTTGAAATTCTTTCCAACTATTGACGTTTTAAGCCAAGAGGCTTTTAAACCATGCTCGAAAGATGCCCCCTAACATGGCTGGCAAGACACAACACTTGATCAGGGGGTTAGTTGTTTGCAGGTCCATCTAGACATTGAATGCATCCAGATGGTTACAAGGGTCACTGTTTCCATCATACAGCAAGATCCCGAGCATTTTAAGTTTCTGTGGAAGGGGCTGTATTTCGATTTCCATAGAAAATGGCGAGCTTTCCTTATAGCAAGGTTGATTGTTCTGAGATTGGGGGTGTTCCTCTAGCTACTTCAGTCTCTAGAGGACTTGCTTCAATATTGGATCCTGAGTTTCAGATTGGGGGCCAGAGCTCTCAGCTTGTTACGAGCCCCTAGATCACTAATCGTAGTGGTTTTCATGAGTCCATTTTTGAGCTTCTTGATAAATAGGAAAAAGTACATGAAAATAAGATAGTTTTAGTCCATTTTATTAATAGTATTTTATGTTTTTTTAATGTTTTTTGCCTTAATTTTATATTTTGTCCTAGATACTACCCTTGGTTTGTATTTTTCATGCAGGATGATGAAAAGGACTAAAAAGAAGGAAGGAATTCAGAGAATGAAGTTGCATCTAGATCAAGGAAAAGA
>JANHAO010009902.1:0-18075 GCA_026873985.1 Saraca asoca
CAAACCACCATCACATTAGGCCATCTTTTATTTAAAGTCAGTCTATTAGTTACATGGGCCACTATAGATTATTAAAATAATCTAATAGTATAATCCAACTCTCTTAAGTAATTGACCCTGACTTTTATTTATTGACATCACATATGAGAAGATAATGGGGAATTGCCTTCTTTGTAGCTTAAATGGACATTTGAATTAAGATAGGCTTAGAACCATCCTTGGAATGAAAATCTTGTTGTCCACTTTTGTGCCTGTTAGAACTTCGGCCTCAATGACGTGGTTTGCTAACTATGAAATAATTAATCTTGTACCATTGCAAAGTCCATCTGATTGATTTATGTTTCTTAATAGCATAATTGGCATGCCTACCTTTAGGTTGATTTTGTGGCTTGGCAATCCAAAGCATTGAAGAGAATTAAGCACATTAGGAGTTAGCAAATCAACCTAATATGATCTGTTCATGTTTGTTTTGCATACTAAATCAACATTGAGATATTCTTTTTCTTAAGCATCGATATGTGACAAAATATATAAGCCAACTTTGTCAAAAATGCTTAATTTTGGTGCATGAATAACAAAGTCATGTAATGTTTCTTTGTTGCAATTTTTCTCAAAAGTGGATGGAAATGTTGAATGGATAATTGCTTTAATTGGATTGGAAAAGTTTGATATCAACAAATCACTTGGGATTTCAATGTTAACTTCTCCATCATTTTCTTGTCTTACTTTTCCATCACCAATGTTTAAAATCCACTAAGCAAATTCTTGGACTTTCAGTTGCTCTATTAGGTTTGATGAAAGAGACTTTAGATGCATATTCTTTGTAAGCTTTAAAATACAACAATGATACCATAGGTAAGATGAATTTAATGTTGCATTCACAATGTCATGTGGATTACCCTCAGTATTATAGGTAGGATCTATCTAAAATCACCTCCATATACAATGGGTTTCCCACCAAATGGAATTAAGTGACTTTCTAGATTGTCTAATTGCATGGTGTCTCATAAAGTCAAGGGCTTCAAGGAAAAATTTGTGAACCATGGGTCCTCATCCTAAATTATAAGATTAGTCTTCCTAAGTAATCTTATTTGTGGTGTTCCTTGTTTAATGTTGCATGTGGAGTCTTCATTGTTATCTAATGGAATAGCAAATCGTGAGTGAGTAATGTGACCACATGGAAGTAGAATTGAAGCAATACCACTTGATGCCATAGTCAAAACAATTTTCGCTTTCGAGAGCAAGAAAGAAGTAATGGCTTTCTTAATATATGTTTTCCCTATACTAATGTATCCATGAAGAAAGAAAATGCCTCATTTGCTATTATAAACAATTTTTACAATTGTATTAAAAACTTTCTTTTGCTCATCTGTTATTGAATCTAGTAATGTGGATGCTTCAACTTTCAAATTGTCCTAATCGTAATTCAATTGATCAACAATTAAACTATTGCTCATAAGAGAAATGCCACTCATATCAAGAACTTCCATAAAAGGGAACTCATGTAAACTTCTTCCATTTTTTCTTAATATCTCCTCCATTTCTGCAAGAGCTATATATTTGATATTCTCATAAGTAAAAATCATGTTTGAAATGAATTATTACAATGGTAGTTGTTAGTGAGCAGATTATTATGTAAACTAGATATATAGATTTCAAGGCAATTTCTAAAATATTTAGTACTTAAGAATAATAAGAAAATAAAGTTATGAATATAGCTGAAAATTGGGAAAATGAAAACACATAATCATAATCTCAATTTGTTTACCTTCTCTTTGCATTGCTTTCCTTTGCATGTATAACATATATTTGACGAGGATATTCTAAGTTTCATTCTAGACAAACCCAGATCTTGATATATAGTTGCAAAACAACATAGTGGCAAACAATCTCCTCATTGGTTGGCCAGTTCCCTATGATGAAACTTCCTTGATTATAGCAACATATTCAACATTATCATCAAGTAACCTGCCTAAAGCACATTAAGCTTCTTTGTATGTCTCATAAACAATGCCTTTAACTATTCTAATGTCTTCATAACATGTTGGCCCCTTGACTTTGTTTAGTAGCATACGTAAATAGAATAGCTCTCTAGTGGATGGTGGAATAAAATTACTTCTATATATTGCAAATCTGCGTCTTTGTTTGACCCACTGTTGAATGACTTCCTTGTATACATATTGTAATGGGAACTCAATGTAGGACAATTTCCTCACTTCTAGATCTTCTCAATCCATGCTGTGAACATTGTGTGCTTATTTGATTCCTTCTCAGTTGTATCTTCTATAAAGTCATCATCAATTTAGACCACAAATTGTTTCCTTAGAAGATGGAACTTCATTCTTTCAATAGGTGGTTGTGTGTAATGTATATCTTTATACTGAATATTGTCACAGTTCAACAATTCAATTAATGAAGCATACAACACTTAGCCTCTTCATTGTACTCACTCATTTAGTATTTAAGAATAAGTCAATCAACTAGTCATATACTATCTTAGTTTAAAAAATAATCGATAACAACCACAATTCATATCACATCAAGATAACCATAAACAACAAAACACATAACATCTAAGTAACCAATTCACTTGTATTGGCAAATAAGATAAATTCATGCAATTCAAACATATGCGGATGAATGTGTTAAAAATGGATAAATTTATAAGATAATATTCTAATTGAAGAGGGATTACTTATTTCTTTTAGATAAAGTAGATCCCTTATCAAAAGACTAAGCCTTTACTTTATAAAATGGTGAAGAACTTTATGGTTTATGGTCCTTGTGGCAATGCTAACCATGAATCTCCTTGCTTGAAAAATGGAAGATATAGCAAACGTTTTTCAAAAAAGTATGTTGACAAAACAAGTGTGGATGATAAGGGATCCCTTATTTATCATAGAAAAGACAATGGATAGACAATAGAGAAGAGTTAAATTAAGTTGGATAATTGTTTTATTGTACCATACAAGTCGGAGTTGCTAATTCGATACCAAGCTCATATATATAAATGTTGAAGCATGTAATCAAGGAACATCAATCAAATATATATATTCAAGTACATTAACAAAAGATATGATAGATTTATAACTTCAGTGGAACAAGCTAAAAGATCAGGTGAAACAATGAAACAAATTGATGAGATTAAATCTTACTATAGTTGTAGATATGTGTTTACTTTAGCTAGCTAATTGACAGTTGCACACTTCTAGACTCAATGTCAGCTACACAATTCTAGGTTTAGACAGTAGAGAGTTAGCCATCAAGCCTACAATAGATTAGAAAATTCTAGAGGCAGTGCTGACACTTCATGTCAAAGATGCAGGAATTTGTCCTATGAGATGGCATCATATTTGTAGGAGTTTTATAATTCAAGACATGGTTTGACCTATGAGTTATCCTTTCTCTGCATTAATGGTGTACGCTGCAATAAGAATTTAAATGAATCAAATGTAAGAGAGAGAATTTAATTGATGAGGATAGATTCTATGAGCATTGAAAAGATTAAGTGCTCCCCATAAGGATTTCTTCAATTTTGATTCATAATTTCTGAAAGAATGCAACATTATCCTAAAGTACCAAAGCTACTTGATGGTTCAGACTCAACTGGAGTGAACTAGTTTAAGCAAAAAAAAAAAAAAAAACCAGAGAAAAAATATGAGTAAAGAATATCCATATAACTTAGATTTCAAAGATAAAAATATATAATGTACAATACCAAAAGAAGATCCCTTCTATGCAAACCTCTTCAATTTGAGTATTTCAGATTCAAGTGATCTTGCTTCTTTGGGTTATAGTGAACTCTCTAAATTCTTTAATGATCATTGTTTATGTTATGGGTATTTTTAGGACCATGTGAAATGGGCTAGCAAAAGCCCAACAAATAAGTTAAACTAGAAAAGGCCCAACTTATCCAAAAACTAAAGTCACTCAACAAAAACATTGAATCACCAACCCTGAGCTTAGGGTGTAGAGCGAGGCCAAGGTAGTAGCCCCAACTCACTAGAGAAGAGCCCTAGCTCACCAATCAAAATAGGCCACCTCAACTATCTTCTATAAAACACTCTGGTTAAACTTGAGAACGGGACCAACTTGCATGGCCAACAGGTCACCCAGCACGAGCTCAAATTGTTGAACGAGTGATCCCATGCACGGGTACGGACCACCAAAGTTTAGTTAACAAATAGAGGCACATGCTTTCAACTGACAGATCAACCTCCAAAAATCAACAGTGAGTTACCTAATATTTATAGCTTGATGCGATGGAAAAGATAGATTTACAATATATCAAATTATATTTGTAACTTCCTGCCTTTATAAATAGGGGAAAAACCATTATAAAGAAAAGGAGAGAAAGATATATATGCAGAAACTTTGCCAAAAAAATAATGAAAGACACATATATTGTTACTCTATTAAGATATACAGAGAAAAATCATACATTAGCAAATACAATTACTGTGGATGTAGGGGTCATACTAACTTTAGCTAAACCATATTAAAACCCCTTATGTTCATCATGTTCTTCCCTTTTTCACTCTATTCTTGCATTTTCATACGTTTGATTGCAATTTAGGCTTCAGAACCTTTGGTTGGCCGATTATCAAAATTAACTATCAATATTTTGGTGCTAGAAGGAGGGCCAAACTACACACACACACATACTCTCTTTCTCTCTCTTTGATTTACTATGCAACTGCAATGGCAAGAAGAATAACCATTAAGAGCATTGATGCTATCGCTGGCCAGCCTAAGGGTCTTGTGGAGCAATAATGGGAAATACTATTGATTGGGGGCTCCGTCCTCCTTGTAGTAGGTGCCTTTATTGCCCCTACAACAGGTGCTACCGCTGGCATGGCTCTATTGACCCCTTGCTAGCCTGTTGCTTTTAGGATAGATAGAGTGCAGGTATGGCACCAATGTTAGAAGGTGCTTGAAAACACGGATGAGCGAATTGGCTGATGTGGTTAGGGCATTGGCTTAGGCATAGGCCCAGGGTGCACGAAGACAAGTTGAGGTCACTATGCTTAGAGGAGACCTCCAGTAGGCAGGAGCTTAGCAGGAGAAGCTTGTCAGAGAAGAACATCAATAAGCTGGTTCTGTTCACTTGTTCAATTCATGGCTAAGGTTAGAGGTCCATCAAGCTCGCAAGGATAATGATGGAGATAATTGATAATATGAAGGCTCGCATCGAGAAGGAAACTTAAACATGACCAATCAGGGACACAGATCAGACCATTATTCACTAGGTCATGAGCACAGTAAAAGGTGTAAAGCCTTAGACCATCATTCCCACAACCAGGGAGGTGCAAAGAGCCATTGATCCTCTAGCTGTCGGTCTGAGGCATAAGACCCGATGATCGAAGAGCTACTTCACAGGGTGTAGTAGCTAGAAAAATGACCTATGGCTTAAGGCCGTCAAGACCGTTACAAGGAGAGAACACCATTCACCAAGAAAATTGAGACAGAACCTCTTCCTCATAGGTTTAAGGTCCCAAACATCCCACAGTACAATGGGGATAACGACCCGTATAACCACATGGACACGTTTAATGTCCAGATAGATCTTCAGACAACTAATCTGTTGGTCAAATGTCATGTCATCCCATCCATCCTTGGGGAAATACCATGGACATGGCTTGAGAGTCTTCCAACTCATAGCATTCACAGTTGGGAAGAATGCCAAACTTTCAGTGGAGAGATGAATTATTGAAAGACTATATCACTCGGTTCAGGCATGAGGTCAGTAATGTAGAAAATCCTTTAGATGAAAGCATCCTTACAGTGATCTCAACTAGACTTCGTAAGGATGGGAAATTATATGAGAATATATATATTTAAGTCTCTAGCAAGGGACTTGGGTGAATTTTACAAGCGAGCCACTAAGGAAATTAGGTGGAAGGAGACTTTTGGTCCAAAGAAGCCTGACTAGAAGGATGAGGTGAGTAGCTCTAACAAGAGTAAAAAAAAAAAAAGCAATGGTGGGAATAATAGAGAGGTCAAAAGAATGGCTCCAATAGCCAAGTCACAAAAAAGGCCAGGAGTGAGCAACCCCAATGTCGAGCTCACTATGATAGTTATAGCATCCTATCAGACACTCAGGATAGGATATTTGCAACAAAAAAAGATAGTAAAGACTTCAGGAAGCCTAATCCCACAAGAGTTCCTAACAAGTTTAGAAATTAAAAAAAAAATTGTGTATACCACGATGAAATCAGGCACAATACCTCAAAATGTTAAGCACTCAAAGATGCAATTAAGGATCTGATCAACATAGGTTGTTTAAAAGACTATGTTGTGCGACCTGCAAAACAATGACCTCAATAACCTAAGCGGGCTCCTAACCAGGAGCAGGCACCTGAAATGAGAATCATGTTTTAATCCTATAAAGTTATAAAGGCACCTATGTTTTTTCCCCAAATTTTTACAATAGTGTTTATTTATGAATAAATTCTCAACGAAGTGCTGCATAGGAAGTGAGCTATTCTTAATGTTGACAAAATCGACTTGGCAAATATACATTATCATGGTTGACCTGACAAATATACATTGTCGTGCTTGGTAAATGTACATTGTCATGGCATGCTAGCTAAAGCACAACTCTCATGCGATTAATGCATTGCCAGCTGAGGCATAACCCACCAGATAGTTAACCTGGCAAATATATATTATCTTGCTTGACAAATATATATTGTCATGCTTGACCTGACAAATATACATTGTCACAGCATGCTAGCTGAGGTGCACTGATGCGACATACTAGTCACACAACTCATGCTAATTGAGGCATAGCTTTCATATGGCCTACTAGGCACTCATCTTCACATAAATTCATCAAGTCATGGTTTGCTAGCTATTTATATTAACCTATACATTATCATTTGCAACCTATTCAACATTCATCCTGACTAATGTTTATCGAATCATGATCTGCTAGTTATTATATGCAGTGCATGAAACATTTAATTATCCAAACTGAAGGGAAGCAAGTGAGAATATCATTTAACACCTCCTTCAACGAGGTAAATTCATACAAAGTTCAAGAATAAAATCCAAAGCTACAGAAATCACGACTTAAGAAGTCTGGTCCTTAGGAATTAAGCTTTTTTGGGATGAAGGTTCAACATATGGGACAAGCAGGTCATCCATCATTTGATCACTAGTGGCTTCCATGACTTGTGAGTTGTCCTCTCTTTGAATAGCACCCTTAGTAGGAGAAACTTTAACACTAGACTCTGCACTCTTTTTGGAAGGAATGGCCTTCGCAATCTTCTCAAAGCATTTAACACCCTCAACAACATCCTTACCAAAAAAGGAGAAGTCCATCTTCATGTACCACTTCCACAAGGTGTAAAAGAAGGAGGCATTGGTCTCAGATTCTGCATTTTCTACTACTTTTGCAACTAGCATAGCAGTCTTTGCTTTAACCCGAGTGACCTCTTCTTTTCCTAAAGCAACTTCTTCCCTAGCCGCCTTAAATTTCTTCTCAATAGCCTCAGCTCATTGCACTACCATCTCAGCTTACTGAACTGCCATATCCTGGTTGCCTTTTACTTTTGTTAGCTCTTCAATTACTTTATTGAGATTGGATGTGACAGCCTCATGATCTGCCATATTACAAGATTAGGCTTTCTTGGCTTCATTCTTGGTGACCTCAATGCTTTCAGCTTTTTCTCTCAATTCCAATGCCTCAGCAATTGCAGTAGCTAGGTCACCCTCGAGTTTTGCCTTCTCTTCACTCCAAGCTCAAAGCACCTTTTTCAACTTCATTATTATTAACAAGTTCTGGAAAACCAAATAGTCAAGTTAGATTACAAAAAAAAGGGGCAAAAGAACCAATATAAAAGGACTTTACTTACCAACAGGCCATGACAAGCTGCATAGCTCAACAATCCTTCAATTGAGAAGTCCTCTAGCTCTAATGCTTTGGCCCTATTGTGAGGCCCTAGGATCATGTTGACATTCTCTAGGAGGAAGTTGAAGTACTCCTATGTTTTTGGGCCAAGTCTAGTAGATTGCTCCTCAACCTCGACCTCAAGTGCCACCTATTTTCGGGTGGTAGCAACTTTATTCCCTTTGTCCCTTTTTTGCTTTTTGGTAGGGGGCTCTGAGGGGGATGCGACCTTAACTGCGGTGACCACCTTAAGATGCAAGGTAGGAGTCAACTCCTACAAGGGTGCTACTACCAAGGTAGAAGATAGGTTTGCAGTAGTAAGGGCCATAGTGGCATTAGGAGCCAATGAAGTCACCACAATATGATTAGGTGGTGGCTTCCGGAGGATAAGCTTCATCATGTACTTGAAATCTTTGAAGTTTGTTGGGCTGACCTACTTAATTTGGCAAGCTCCTATCTCTTTGGTGAGCTCAATATTTAAAGCCAAAAAGAGCTTGTGTAAGCATAGGAGGTCCTCGTCAAATCAGAGATCATTTTGGAGGTCGTCTATAGTAGCAAACTAGCCAACACCTCAAGCTCCTTAGCCTTAAGAGTCAGTTTCTTGCCAATCCCGTCTACAAAATGAAATGATGTTAGAATCAAAGAAAAAAGTATAATAACTTATTAAACTTGCATGTCTCCAGCTCACTCACCATGAGTAAGAACAAAATCGAAATTAAGAAGGTCATGTAGAGATGGACAAGAGACATAAAACTAATAAGTTTTGTAATTCCCCATATTAGATTTGCTTTTAGCATCACCCTGTGACAAAATTTTCTTATGCTCAATTTGTCGAGCTAAAAGATAATAAATCCTATCCTACAAGTTCATGCTTCTAATGCTATAAAGGTAACAAAGAACCCTGGTAGATGGTAGTCCCTTGGGGAACCAGAATGTTTGAACTATGCCTTGGAGCTCGTCAAAATTGATGGTTGAAATATGGTGACTAAACATCGAGTGATTTGGAGACTACTGACTGGTAGCAACCTCTTGGCATTCAACAGGGTCTAGACGAACACTAAATTCTCCAGCAACCTCACAATTTCTTAAGGTCACTTTATCTATGGGATGTATCAACTCCACACTCTGAGCTGGAAAATTAGGTTCCTCATCTCACCTTATTTGATGACTTTTGCATTTATGACTGCCATCTACACAAGAAGAAGGAATGGTCAAGTTGCTATAAGTAAACCATACTTAAGAGCTAAGACTAACAATTTCCTATATGATAGGCCATGCACACCTTGAGTCACCATATCTAAGACACAGACTATTGAATACATGAGGGGTTCGACCAACAAAGCCTATTAGGTTACAAAATCCTGGGAAATAAAAGACTAAATCCAACAATCTACAGCCCTAAAACTAACAGGTAGAATCTCTAATAGCAAATAGACACACATCACCAAACCAAGTAATAAAACACCAGAAATCCATAAAACAAGGCACTCAAAGAGTTGAAGCTTTAAGAAGACTTACTGAATTAGAAGAACAATAGGAGAGCTGGAATAAAGGTGATTGCTTGAAAACTTGAGAGATAAGCAGAAGACAAAATGTTAGTTTTCAAAAGTAAGAGGAACAAAAGGAGTTTTCTCACCTAATATAGCCCTGATAGCCTGGCTATTCAATTTAAAGATTGATCAGCTACCCTTAATTTGATGATCCAAAGCTTAGGCATTGCCATACTGACAGCTATAGGAAAATGCACGCATTTAATGCCGTAATAATCGTATTGACTAGTGGCAAAAACCCAAGAGTTATGGATAAAATGAACAAAAGCATGTCAAATGACCTGTAAGATCATAGGACACAAGCAATGAACTATAGCTCTCAGCCTACTCTAGTTGAGATGTAGATTTCATGTGACCTATCTGAGCACCTAATCCTATACTAGTTAAGGTGCAGCACTCATGTGACCTATCTGAAGCATCTAACTTATGCTAATTAAAGCACAGCTCTCATGCAACCTATAAGGTGTAGCTCTCATGCAACCTATTCATGCTAGCTGAAACGTATTTATGTGACTTACCTGGGCACTCAATCTCATACTAGCTAGGGCACATTCGTGCGACCTACCTGGGCACTCAATCTTGTGCTAGCTAAGGTGCTCAGGCACTCCGGTGCTCAAATTTATTATCAATTGATAAGTGTTAATTTGATTGATTAGTCATTCAACTTAATTTTTTTTACTTAGTTGTGATTTGTAGGAATTTGTGTCAACCTATGTACTATCTTCTGAGATATACAAAACATCCAACATGATGCACGTAGAAATATGAAAAGTTCATTTATTACAAAGCCTCTTTCAACAAGGTGAATTTAAATGAAAATTCAAGAGTACAAATCAAAGCAAGTCTACAGCTAACATATCCTAAGAAGAAGAGCTAAATTCCAACAAGCTGGAGGATCAATGAGCAAGCTAAACTATTCCAAGTCTTCCTGATCCTCCTTTTAAGCTAAGAGCTTTTTTCCTAACTTGAATGCCCCCAAGGTGCTTGGAGACACCAAGCATCACCTTCTAAAGAGGCAAAAGAAAAAATATGAAAAAGTTGAATGCATCAACATCACCATTAAGAAGTTATGAAAAAAATTTCCAGAATCTTCAAAAAGGAATTGTCCATGGGAACCTCATGTAGCAGGTCATACACACCTTGTAACATTTCATCAAAGACTAAGATCATAAGAAACATGGGGGGCTTAGCTAATGCACCCATCAGGTCATTCTATGACAAAGGAAGAAGGTTTTTCATGCCTTATATAGATTAGTTTGGCTTCATTGAAGAATCCAGAGACTATTTAGCTGTTCTTGATCAAACAGTCTAATAAAAAACAAGGCTACCATGCCAATGACTATAAAATATACACATTAAATGCATGGCCTGGTACAGATAAAGTGATAAGACTAAAGTCTGAAATGATAACACTACAGACTGTAGGTGTATACTTTTTCCAGCAAACTGCAGCTCCTAGTCCATAGAACGAATTGAAAGTTAGGGGGCTAATGTTATCGATATTTTTGGGACCATGTAAAATGAGCTAGTAAAAGCCTAACAAATAAGTTCAACTAGAAAAGGCTCAACTCGTCCAAAAACTAAGGTAGCTCAACAAAGGCATTGAATCACCAACCATGAGCTTAGGGTGCAGGATGAGGCCAAGGCAGTAGCCTTAGCTCGCTAAAGATGAGCCCTAACTCATTAATCAAAACAAGCTATCTCAACTATCTCTCAAAAAGCACTCTGGTTAAACCTAAGAATAGGACTAACTTGCATGGCCAACAGGTCGCCCAACACGAGCTTAGATCGGCAAACAAGTGATCCCATGCATAGGTATGAACCACCAAAATCTAGTCAATAGCTTAAGGCACATACTTCCAATCAAAAAATCTTCCCCTAAAAATTGACAATGAGTTACCTAGCATTTATTGCCTGATGTGACAGAAAAGATAGATTTACAATTTATCAAATTACATTTGTAACCCCTGCCTCTATAAATAGGGGAAACCATTGTAAAGAAACGAAGAGAAAGATATATGTGTAAACTACCAAAAAATAGTGAGAGACACATATACTATTACTCGGTTAAGATATACAAAGAAAAATCATACAACAACAAATCAATTACTGTGGATAGAAGGGTTATATTGACTTTAGCCAAACCACATTAAAACCCTTGGTGTTCATCTTGTTCTTCCTTCTTTCACTCTTTTCTTGCATTTTCATATGTTTGATTACATTTTAGCTTCAGAACCTTTGGTTAACCGATTATTAAAAATTTGCAACTACAATTTCTACGAAGAAAGATTATTAATGAAATGATGGTGACAAATCAATAGTAATAAGGCAACACTGAACATTCTACCTAAAAGATATGTCACAAATTAGGAGAAACAAAGAAAATAGACCATAAGATTGAGAGATAATTATGTCCAACATGGAAATGAATCAAACTACGACCATAATATGAAGAAGAACAGTTAGAAATAACAACAAAAAATTTAAGGAAAATAGCAAGGCATAAAGGAATTGTTAATAATCACAATAGTTTAAACTTATCAGTGATGCATGAATCACTAACAATTAAACTTCAAATTGGGCATAACGTACATTATTACAAAATATAGAAATGATATTGTTAAATAGACATCGGATGAAAAGTAAATTGACGTATATATAAGCACCAAATTTTTATAAATATGAGGAAACTTACAATATCGATTCCTATTGAAAAATCAACGTCTAAACTAATATCAAGTTTGATGTCAATTTGAGTTAAGAAACTAACATACTATTAAAAAATCAATGTCTAAACTAATATCAAGTTTGATGTCATGCATATTTAAAAGTTATGACTTCTCAATTTTCAAAAAAAAAATTATTAATCTATCAATCAAATTATTTACATATAACTAATTTATTGATATGACAATATTGAAATTAATTTTTCATTTTAACAAAATTATAGAATTACAAAATTCTCTAATGATTATTTACCAAGATTACGGAATGGTTAAAATAAATTTGACACATTTATATTTGAGTATATAAAGAGTTGTAAATTAAACATCAATTTTTATTAAGAACCAATGTAAATGTAATATTAGATGTCTATATTTTTTTTAAAAAAAAAAGAGTTAAGAGAAATATCGTCAATTTTTTTTTATAAAAAATTGATGTCTTTTCTTTAAAAAAACTACTGATCATAAAAAATTTCAAAACTTTTAAGTTTTATTTAATGGAGAAAAATAATTTAGAAAATAATTAGCCTTTGATAATTTATTTATGAAAATTTTAATATATCGTCTAAAAAGCAAAATGGACAAAAATTATTCAAAATAAATGAGACATAGTATGCAGGAAATACGAATGAGTAAATAAAAATTAAAACATTGGTTCTTACTAAAAAACTGACGTCGAGAGTTTGTCATTTATAAAAAGTTTTCACAACCATGTTATCACTCTCACTTTCTTACTGGTTTGAATTCCTAGCTTTTTCTCCTTCCATCTTCGATGATTCAAAGCCACTTGCCCTTTCATTCTCACTTTCTCTTTCTCTCTCTCTCTCTCTCTAACCAACCATAAAAGTCTAACTTACTCTTACTTTCACTCTTGCTCTTTCAATGGTTTGAACCAATCTTTATGGCTTCATTCTCTCACTATTTTTAGGTAATAGCTATTTTTCTTTTTAAATTTTATTAATGATTGATGCTGTATGGATGAGATGAATTTCATGCTGATTATGTTTAATTGTATGCCCTATTTTTTTTTTTAATTTTGGATCATAGTAATTGGAAGATGTAATATGTAACAAAGTTGTTGATCCCCGAGAAATTGGATGACTTGCAAATGAAAGTTATTGTTCTATTGTGTCAACTTGATTATGTGCTTGTACTTGATTATGTGTTTATTGTACATGTAGGGAACTATTAAATTTTAACATGTTAGTTTTGTATAAACTTGTAGTAGTTCTCACACCTAAGAAGAAATTGACAACAATTCGATATCAATGGTCGGGATTTCTCTAACTTAATTCGGTAGAATAATATATAGACTTGTTGTTAATGTGACATGTTTTGATTTTGATTAGTTTTGTAATATCCTGAATTTTTGTTGACCCAATAAAACATTTGAAGTTGTTAAAATTGGGATTGTGTTTAGTAATTGGAGATTTTGGTTTGATGGTTGTTTCTACAAAAATGTAAATATCAAAAGGTTTCTGTGAGTATGTAGTTGGCAGTAAGTTTTTTTTTTTTTTTTTTTGAGAAAAGACATCACTTGTTTATTAAAAAATCAATGTCTTTAGTGATTTGTAGGTTTTTTCTTTTGAAGAAAAAATGTCATTATATATATATATAATTAACATCTTTAGTGGTTAATAGGTTTTTTTCAGAGAAAATAAAAACCAATGTCTATTGTGATTTTTCACATTAGTTCTATAGCTTAGCTAACATTGTAACCTTTTTAAAAAATTATTTCACATTGATTTTTTATTAAATAAAACAATGTTGTTTCTTATTTTATATATTAGTTAAAAAACAAATGTGGATCATTCTAACCTATAATATCTCTTAGATAGATGTTGGTCTCCAAACTGACATGACATATATGAAATAATCAACATATAAATGTATTTCTATAGTAGTGATAACCAACAAACTAAAGCAAAAGAAAAAAAAAAGTAAAGAAATCAGTGAAACATGAAGAAAGAGAGTTGGAAAGCAAGCCTTCAACTAGAGAAACTAGGTAACACAAAAAGTAAAGAAGGCACTATGAGAGAGATTCAAGCCACATATTAGGGAAACATCCAAAATTTGAAAAACAACCAATTATAAACACTAAAATTTCAAAATTTAGGCAAGAATTTGATAAGGTGCTAAAGCCATCTTAGAAAGGATTTTGGTATACGAGTTTTTCACACAAGCAGAAACTGAACCTACCTTGGTATATATACTCTGCAATAGCAGAAAGCTTAGAATGGCAAAAATATCAGTAGGAAACCACCTACAAATATGATCAAAACATCATCCAGAGGTCTGATGATGTGTAAATGGGATGCCTCAGCCAATCCCATCCTTTCCCTTCACCAGGTTGGCCATCACTCAGTATATATACTTGCTGTTATAGTGCACAATGGTGATCAAGGCATTGTTGAGTTAGGAGAAATATTGAATAATATTGACTAGAGGACTATTGATTAATAAATTTTGGCAAACAAGATAATATAAACTCTGGGAGCTTAAACATAGTCCATAAATTCAAAATAGTGTCATAGAAATTGAATGAGACTATACAGTCAAATTGATTAAGCTATAAATAGATCATATATAATTTTGATTCAACAAAATTGATCAATTTTTTAGTTAGTTGAATAAATTAAATCATATAATTCAATGATTATTTTGTAGTTAGTTGTATGTCACAACATGCCCTAAGGACACATAATGTGAACAATGACTATTTTGATAAATAGAACAGGAGTCACCACTAATTTTTTTTTAAGGGAAAACTAAAAATCAGAAAATAGTTAAAATATGTCTTTTTACTAGAGAAGATAGTTTGGGATTCAATTTGTGTATGGGGAAGGTGTTAGGCACCTCACAACATTAATGAACACAATTTATGTATATTTATATCTGTTCTATACTTAGTCTTTTGTCATACTCATGTGTTTAATTGGATACTTATAATTGGTTTTGTAGTTTGTTCAGTTTTTGCGCTTAATTGAATTAATTTGGTAAATTAACACTATTTTAAACTATTTCAGGTTTTTAGGTGTATCTTGAGTTATGAACTTTGATTTTGGATGATTCTTATATCTTTAGAAAGATAAGAGAATGATCTAGAAATGTCATAAAGAGCCAAAACCTAGTTCAACCATTTTTAAGGTCAATTAAAGCCTAAAATCTAAAATATAGTGTTATCCTATAACTCAAAATTAGTTTCAATATTTTCATCATAAGTGGAGCTCCATCCATCATTTTAATGCAAACTTAAGCCTATAGGATAGCTAAAATTCATTTCTATAACTTTCATGAAGAGCTCTAGGTTAAACTACACCATTTTGAATGAGTTACATGGCTATGGACTTAAGTGTTAAATTCTATTATGGGTTGAACTACTTTGGAAAGTTGTTTAGGTTTTTAGCCCATAACATGAGCTAGGAATCAATATTTTATGTAAGAACAAGGTTATTGGACTATTAAGAAACAAAGTTACATTTCATATGAAGGGACCTACATCCAATTAAGCCTCTTTCCAACTCTAATTAATAGCCCAAATAAAGTTAGTATAGTAAGAGCTCAACTGAGCAACAAATGTAATAACTTTTAAATCATTTTTTTTCTAATTATGAGAAAGAGAAGAGCTTTGCTAGGCTAAGACTCTAGCCTTAATTAGGTTTTTCCTTCTCCTTCATTTTTTTTCTTTTACTTTTACATTAATATGTAGTTAAACTTTTACTTCAATTTAAGGAAAATTCTGCGATTGTAATACTCTCTTCTATTTCTAATTTGTTCTCAATTTAATTCTCTTGATTCTTTGTTTAATATGTATAATTTCTTTGGATGATTTATTAACATGGTCCATTAATTGTTCATTGTGATTTATTGCTAGTTAAATTTCTATAGACAATTTGTTATTATTTGTGGCTATTTGGTTGTGGGTAGTAATAGGGTTTTGATTTATTGCCAAGGTAAATCAATTCTCCTAAAAAATTAGGGGTAATTAGTTGATTTGTTGTTGGGGAAAATTAATAAATTAGTCTTATCATTTTCATATTTTAATGCTATTGGTGAATAGGTTAAGTTATTGAGCTTCAATTTATTCAGCAATAAGGGTTAACTAGGTGTTGTGCTTGGTTGGATAATTTAGAAAGAAATTAACAAGAATTAATTAGGTGTTAGACTTAATTAATTTCTTGGCTAAGAGATCAAAGAGAAAATGAAATAAATGTGTCAAGGGTCAATCACAGAATTGGTTGTAAGAGTCCATTTGGTTGAAGCTTTCTCATTTGATTTCCCTCCCATTTTTGCTTCTGTTTGTTTGCATGTAAATTGTTTGTTTAAATTCCTATGATATCTAACCTCCCCTCCCCTCATTTTACACAATGAACACACTAAAATTGATCACAATCTCTATGGATTTGACTTAAACTCACCCTACCTATAAACTTAGGTAGTTTACCATATTATCTTTGTCAATCTCGATAATCGTCAAATTTTGGCACTGTTGTCGAGGGACTAGCTGATTAATTTCTTTATATTTTTAGTTGTATATAGTATTAAGATATTAACATTAGTATTAGACTTTAAATTTTGTTTATTTTTCTATGTTTTCACCTCTATTTCTACATAGTTCCCCCAGTTTTAAGATTTTTTTGGGTAGGGTCAGGTAGAAAATTTTTTTGCGGAATTTGAAGCTCAATATTGACAAGCTACTAATTCTCAACCTCAAGATTAGTGGCAAAAGCTTTTCCATAAACCCGAACCAATTCTTGCTAAATTCTATTGTTTAGTATGATTTTTTAATTTTTTTTATATTTTTTGTATTATTTTGTTGTTTTTTAATTCTATTATTTTTATTTTGTCTCCTTGATATGCTTGTTGTTGTATATCTCAATCCTCTCATTATTTTGAGCTTTTATATGATCCAAAAATTGAAAGAACCTTGTAGATTTTGAGAAAGATGAGTAGACACCGACCTAAACCATTTCAAGATTTTTATGAATTTTTTTGTTGTTTTTCTTGTTTCATATCATCTAACATTTTGAATTAGAAGTCATGACTAAGAATTATAAACTTGCATAACAAATGTCTAAGTTAAATTTTGTAGTTCATCAATTGGCATAAATGCTAGCAGCCAATGGGTGTCAAATATTGCAATCTTATGAACTATTTCTGCAAGCATATACAAAGGGTGGGTTTTTATAGTAACATAATCCATATTATCTATAGAGGAAATATGATTCATTTCCCCACTCATATAGTTCTAAGTAGTATAATCACTATGTTCCATATTTTGACCAATACAACCATGGCAGCTATCACCAATCAAATTTGAGCTTTGACTACTAAGCTGGTCAAGCCTACTTCGAGTCTCCATTCCATACCAGCTAACAAGACTATTAAGCTCCAATTTCTTCTACCAAATCTCTTGAAGATCTGATTCAAACTATGGCCCAAAATAACTTATAGTTCTAATAAAAAAAGTTGACATCTTGCAATTTTGCAGTTCAAAAAGAAATGAGAGTCACCAACTTGCAATTCTAACAAAAAACATAAAGAAGAGAAAAAGTTGAGACCGAAAATCAAGAAGCACAAGTTTCAGCCGACTTAAGCTACGAGCAAAAAGAAAAAGAAGATTTAGAATAAGAGAGGAATCTTCAACTTAAGTTGTTAATGTTGTTCCTCCTTCCTATCTCTGTTAGTTTGGGTGGGTGCCCTAGGCCAATTTGATTGAGCCCTATCGCATCCAGAATTATACATTCTGTGAATTAGATATAAAGGTTGAATGTTCATCTTATATTGCATTCATCATGCATTGTATACGTAAAATGAAGTCTATGGTGAGAAGTTATTTCATTCAATCAATTCCATAAGGGGTTATGGGATCATGAGTGTGATTGTTAATGATGTAAACTTCTGCACC
>JANHAO010009903.1:0-18039 GCA_026873985.1 Saraca asoca
AGCAGAAGCTCTAGAATCTTCCCCAATTACAGATCCATCAACGTTTAAATTAATCCAGTATAAGAGAATCAGTATCTGACGAATCCAGGATTTAATTCTGCCGTTCCCACTTCTAATTATAATTAATTAAAGTGAATCCGTGTTATGTTTACATTTGAAGTGCAAATGACTTTTGTGTAGAACAAAACTAATACGCCTTTTCCTAAAATTCTAGGCTTTTTTTTTTTTTTGGGGGATCAAGTTGCATTTAATACACAATTTTTCAATAGAAAATTACCTGGGTGTTATTTTCTAGTCTGAGGTGTGCAAAATGGTGTTGCCGGCCTCATACTTCCAGTTCAAAATTGATTTTTCCTGCTGCAAAGCATATTCATGGCGAGTCCTCTGAAGCTAACCAATCAAGACTTCAAGAGCGTCGAAGTGTTTATATTTCACAGCAATATGGAGAGCAGTTTCGCCTTGAATAATCACATCTTCAATGGAATGTGGACAGGCCGGTAAGAACTCAGCCAGAAGTTCAATTTCTCCGGTTTGAGTCACAAAATGCAGAGGAGTAAGGCCCTCCCTCCCTTTGGCTCGGACGAGGTCCTTGTTCATGTCTACAAAACGAAGCAGCATTCTCTTGTGCTTGTTGTGCAGAGCAAGGTGGATGGGGCAAAATCCTTGTTGATTTAGCTTCCAAGCAAATGAAGGTTTCAATCGCATAATTTCAGTGGCGAATCCGATATGGCCAGCAGAAGCTGCAACATGTAAAGGAGTGTCAGCAAATTGTATTGCATCATTGTGCTCCAAAACTTGTTGATCCTCTTGTATTAGAGCGTACAACAAGCTTATGTCTCCTGAATTCACACTTCAGAATTCCCACATCTACACGTATCTTGTAAGTACTCGGAACTACTGCTATCTAATTATTTTATTTCTTGTGTTTTATAAATATTGATAATTCCACTAGTGCCATGTAGAATAGGGAAGTCTAAAGTCGTCTAGTCAAATAAATGAATCTGATTTATACTTACATGTATAGAATCCAAATATATTGTAACGTTGTCTTCTTTTTAATCACACTCCATGTATTTCATCCTTTGAAAATGTTTTGTAAGTTCTTTTTCTTCTCAAGACTTCTTTTCTATAATATTTTCTATTTACAATTTATTTAATGCAACTTAAATAAAATTATAGTTTTAATGACAACCAATTTAAAAATAAAATGCATTAGAGAGTAAGTATTTATAGTGATTTAAATGTTTGATGTTTTATTTATTTTAATTATTAAATAACTAAATAGTTTAATTTATAACAAAATCTATGTTCTTAATTACTAAATGTGCTGAAGTTTTATTTAATTAGATTTTAAGAATTAAAAAGACATATTTATTAAATTTTGCTTTCATATTATTATAGGTATTAAATAAACATAAATTATATATTACTTTTAATCATTTATAAATTAAAAACCTATGTTTTAATATTGTAAATAGCCATATGAATTAAGGATCGTTTAGTTCAATATGTAAAAATGAAATGGAAACAAAATCAAATAAAGAAAAATAAAGATAATGGTAATTGTTAGTTTTTTAATCTATTTAGTTTAGTGGTCAATGAGGGTTGGTGGTGGTAGACGATAATCAACAAGTAATATGCAATGATAGACAGTGGTCAACATTGATAAGTGATTATGGGCAATAGCCAATGATAATAGGCAGTAATTGATAATAGTCAATAGTAGTAGTGGTGGTGAGTAGTGGTCAATGGTAAAAAGTTATGGTTAATAATTATAGGTAGTGGTGAACAATGGTTAATAGTAGTAGATAGTGATTAACGACAATAGATAATGATAGATAGTGGGAATGATGATCAATGGTAAAAGATAGTGGTAGGTAGTGGTTAATTATTATAAGTGGTGATGAATGATAGTTAATAGTGAAATAAAGTAGTAGGTAGTGGTTAATAATAAGAGGTGATGGTGAAAGGTGGTCAATGATGAAAAGTAGTTATGAACGATGATCAATGACAATAAGTAATAATTGATTAAGATAGTGGAAGATTTATGAAGTGAGAAAAGAAAAAAAAAAGATAAAAATGTGTTTTCATTTTCATTAAGGAATATAATTTAAAACCTTAACAACTTGTTTAGGTAAGTGGAAAATGAGTGAAAAAGGGTTGGAAAGAAAAAGTTGGGCAAAAAATGTGGTTTTTTTTTCCCTTACTTGGCTGAAGATAGAAAATGGGTGGAAAGGAAATTGAGTAGAAAATAGTATGTGGGCCCACATGTTTTTTTTTCAACCTAAAACTAAGCAAAAAACAAGTGGAAAACACAGACAGTTGATGTGCTCTTGCTCAAAGAAGAGTGCTCTGCATTTCCTCTAGTTGCATCAACTTTCATTTGGTTTTTCTCCTTTCAGATCGTCAGTGAGCAGCAAACTCCATCCATTTTGCAGATAAGCTAATTGGATCCTTTTTCTTTGATCTCTCCTTCATCTGGTTTTTCTCCCTTTCAAACAGTTGGTGAGCAAACTTCATCCATTTTTTAAGTAAGCTACTCGGGGCCCTTTTGTTCAATCTCTCTCGTCCTGAGCTAACACTTTCCAGATCTGAAGCTTCATCAAGTTTTTCTACCTTTAGATCTTTGGTGAGCAGTGACTCCAGTGGTTCTGCAGGCAAGCTAATTGGGCCTTTTTCCTCTACTCTCCTTATAGATTTGAAGCTAATCGTGTGATAAAAACTAATATGTAAATGAACAAGTTTGTTTCCCATATATATGAGTTTGCATTAGCTTATAATGGGATGCTATATAATTTGCAATTCAATTCCTATGTTGAAATTAAATTTGGCCTTTACACTGGATTAAGGAAACAAAGCAAATTATTACAAATTTGGCAGCTATTCCTTCCAGATCAATTCTTGCAATAAGCATCACTGTTGCTCTTCTTCGTGCATTATTCACAACCACAAACTTAGAAATGAAAGACAAAAGGTAGGAATAAGTATTTCATAAATAACTAAAATATGACTCGAGAACATCCAATTATGTAGCATCTGTGCTAGGTCACCCTTGTATGCACCCCTTTTCACACATACCCACATGCCCTCAGAAACTTCATTGCATCTACTTCGTGCATTGAACAAATGAGAAACTTCATTTTTAGGAACAGGCTGCACACGAGTAATATAGATGCTAGAAAGCCCTTTACATGCTTGAAATTTAAATGAGTGGAACCATTCAAAAGAATTAGGCTTCTATAAGAAACATTTTCCAAGTAATTAGCATTACTAAATATGTCAAAATTAGCTCACAAAGTACTAAAGTCACCTCGTTAATATCACATTGCTTTTTAGCTTCAATGTAGATTAATCCCTCATATGATCCATAGTAAATGTAGAAATTATTTTGAGTTTATTTCCCAGTAATTTCAAGTCAAAAAACTTCTACATCAGACAAAAAGCAAAAAGTCTCTTGCACCTAACCTGCATTAGTAAAGCTTATAACAAGAAAAATAACTAAAAGTAAATACCGCATTTGCAATTTTAGCCAACATAAATTACTAAAACCGTGTTTCAGTTGCCATAATGCACATTTGACTTTCTAGATGGTTGGACTTGGATCATTAAGGGCAGCAGCTATAGAATTTGGCTCAATTGTTTTGTCATCAAACTCTTCTAAAGTGTTTGTGTTGTCTCTCCTTGCATATCTGCATGCATGGTTTGTTGTTGTCATGCACTTCTTCATTGCATAATTAATGCTCAGTCCTTGTAGCATGGACCATAAAATATTACCTGACATGTGTTTACATTGTCATGTATATTCTATAACTCATTCTACTTGTTTATATAGGAATAGCAAATGCATTTGATTTAGTTGATCCCTTTCTTCCAAGGCTTAATTTATTAAATTGTTAGTATAAAAGTTTTGACAAAAGGATTCTCATTGAGTCTAATTTGTTGCACTCCATTGTCAATTGAGAAAAATATTGAGTTGCTTAAGAACTTAGTTGGAAAGGTAATTTTTGCACCTTAAAAACTATGGATGACCATTTTAGACTGTGACGTCTACTTTGTTATACCATTTTTAAATTTTATAATTGGCCAATCTTGAGTTATGTTAATTGGTTAACTATTCATGCAGTAGGTATTACTATCTTCTTTGAACAAAAATTTTGTATATGCATAAATTTTCTATCTTCCCCTTATTATTTGTCTTCATAAATTTTACGCCTTTATTGCATGACCACATATTTGTTAGATGGACAACGAAGGTCACAATGAATTATATATAGACCAAGGTCTGTACAATGGTTATGATGATAAATACTATGTAAAATAATTGACTAATTTTGAAGTGAACACTCAATATGCTGACTTCACCCAAATGAGGTTTGATTAGATCAAGTGTCAATCATTTGTCGTGTTGCAAGTAATTTGTTATATTGTGCATGTGTTGCATTTATTACAATTGCTTTCAGAAAACATCCATGAACCCAATAGTGATGGGATGGTAAAAAGAGCTTACCGGTGACAAGAATTGATGTAGTAACTATAGCATTTAAGAAGCTGTCGTGATATCATACATATAGGCTCCTTTGCATTTCTTCGCTTGTGTGATAAATTATAAGCCATCGGCAAAGTAAGGGATTCTATTCATGCTACGGCAAAGGAGCAAGTAACAAGATTTCTGCACATCTTAGTACACAATGTCAGACATTAAACTGTGTCTTGTTTCTTCCATCATTCTGGGGAGATTATCAACCAATGTTTTTATAACATTTTGTGAGCTATTATTTCACGTGAGAAGGAGTTTCTGGTGTAGCTTGAAGAAACCCATATCCCACCACAAATACTCCATAATAGTAGATACTATCCTTATTTTTTGGTAAGATCTTGTTTGGACTATATTGATCTTTGTAGTGTTATGTACATACTGATATTTGATTGCTTTTTTTGGACTAGGATTGCATTGGATCTGTAGATGGAACACATATTCATGTGAAGGTGCTGAAAGAATTTGTCGATCGGTATAGGGGAAGAAAACAATGACCCATCCAAAATGTATTAGTAGCTTATGACTTTGGGATGAATTTCACATATGTTCTAGTTGGTTGGAAAAGATCCGATTCAAAGGTGCTAAAGAATAAGTTGAGCAGGGGAAAATAAGTTAAAGCTTCCCGAAAGGTAGATATTGAAACTTGTGTGCATTCTTTATTGTTTTGTCCATATGTTCACAGGGAAATTTCGTGCATACATACAAAAAAATTTTATCTTAGGGACGCAGAATTTTAGTTAAGGCATGGTTTGCTCACACCATACAGAGGCATCCGCTATATCTAAAGGAGTATTCTAATCATCCACCAGAAAATGTTAGAGAATTATTTAACCTTTGCCACACCTCATTACGTAACATCATTGAATGGGCATTTGGAATGTTAAAGAAGAGATTTACTATAATAGGCAACAGAACTGAACCATTTTACTCCATCCAAACTATGACCGAGATTATCATAGTATGTTGTATACTTCATAATTTTTTAATGAGGGAGGATCTAGATCAGAGATTAATAGATGAAGTTGATAGAGTATTACAGCAATCTTCGACACATGATGTGGATGATTGTATCATACAAAATCAAGATGAGGACTATAGGGTAGCAGCATTATTGAAAGACAACATAGCAACCTATATATGGGCTGATTATGAACACAACTCATAAGTGTAAATATCGCATTGGTTGTAATCATATGCATTGCATGTGTTTGTATGAATTTTATGATATGACACATTTATTAATTGAATATTTCTTTAATGTGTTCTTCTTAGCCCACTGTTGATGCCACAAATTTTGTTTGTGCTGGTTACCTTAAACAATTGAACTTTTGTTGTCGTGCAGAAAACAAGATGTTGAGAACAAAAAGGTCAACCCTTGAAGCTGGAACATCCACACCTGCAACTTTGCAATGGATTGAACAAATGGACTTTTATTTACTTGACTCGATACTGGAGCAACATACAAGGGGGAACTTTCTTAATGGACAATTGTCCATAATTGGGTACCACGAGGTGATAAACACCCTAAGAGCCACATTTGGCCCAAGCATAAAAAAAGATAACGTGAAGAATCGACTAAAGACCTTGAAAGACCATTTCGACAAGTGTTATGATCTTTTTAATTCTTGGAGTGGAATTGGTTGGGATCTGATGACCCAGTTATTTAAGGTAAAGCCACATGTATGGCAAGAGATATGATAGGTAATTTGTGTTTATGTACGTACATAGCATTTGTACCTTTGTTAGGAAAATTTGAATTCCACATAGTGTAAGTAGTGAGTATTCTAAGCAACTAATCCTAATCTAACTTATTATGTAGGCCAAGCCTGAAGTGGAAAGATAGATGCAAACAAAAGTTTACAACTACGATAAGTTATGTGATCTATATGCTACCGATAGAGCAACCAGCAGAGGTGCTCAAAGTGCATCAAACATAATGAATCAATGGGAGATAAAGGGAATTAAACTTAATGATTCTACTAATGGGATTGATTTGTATCATACTAATATAAACATGGGTAATGATCCCGCATCAGCTGGCAACATAGGCAATGATACCCTATCAATTGATAACATGGATGATTTTAACTCAATCGATGATGATTCCAATTAGAGTCATGGAATTTCTTCATCCAGATATTCTAAGTGTAAAGTGCCCATGACTGACATCCTTGAAACTCATATGAAGAGAATGACAAACTCATTCAAGGATCTCACTGATGTGCTGAAACAAGCAAATGACTTTTATGATAGATCTGTTGTTGTGCTTGAAAGATAAGCCTTAGTTGCCTAGAGACAAGCTGAAATAGCACAGAGAGGCTCACCATTACATAGCAAAGTAGACCATGTTATTATAGTAAAAAAGATATCTAGGCTGAATTGAATGTACTAAATATCATTCCAGATATTGAGATGAAATGTTATCATTTTTTCTGCCAAGATTAGAGGACAACACGTGAATTCTTTGGAGTTTTGTGCTCAATACGAGTAGAGACATTATATTGCTTAATGTCTAAAGCTAATTGCCAATGAAAATACTTCAATCTAGATCATAGTCTTGAGCTCTTACAAAATCGATGTGTTTTGGGTTTGTGTACTACTTCAGTTTATTTGCAATTTGCCAGCAAACTCTAGTAGAAATTTTATAGAATTCATGAATCTAATTTAATTTAAACATGTTTGTGAATTTGTTTAAGTTGGATATTTGAAAATTGAAGAACATATTTAAGTTACTTTTGTTATTTTGATAGTTTATGTATTATGAATATGATATGAGATTTATAGTGAAATTATAATAAATGAAGTTGTATGTTTCATATATAATTTTTATTTACTCAATCTTCAAACGAAATGTAGTTGTAACTATAAATTGAGTAAAATATTTGTATATTTAAATTATATATTATGCAATTTTATAATTTTTTTAAATTTATTTTATTTTTAATAAATTTCATTATTACTTCTTCTTCCATTTTTTTTCTTTTCATTTTCCACTTAACTAGAAAATTATTTTCTTTTTCCCTAATTTTCTTTCCTCTCACCCAAGCAAAGTATAAAGGAAGGAAATATTTTAAATAGGAGAATTCGAAGGCCAAACTAAGTTACAATTCTATATGTATTTGTCATCAGCTTGTCCTATTAAATCATGACACCTGGGCTATTTAAATACCTTGACAAATTGTTTTAAATTTTTCAAAGATGTCGATTAATGAAGCACAAAACCCCTGTTGGTTCCTACTCTCCCGTCATCCATGGCTTCCTTTCTACAGCCGAACTTCAAACCTTGAAACGCCTTCAACGTATCAATCTTAACAATAACGCCGTTTTCAACATACACTCGCGCATCATCAAGTCCGACCTCATGGCCACTCTGCGGGAGCTCCTACGGCAAGACCAGTGCGCCCTCGCTCTTCAATGAGAAGCTTCAATTATTTGACATATGATGTATTTGTTTTATTTCAAAACACTATCATTCGAATAGCACAATAAATTCTTGGAAAACTTGAAGAAATTGATAGTTGATCTCTTAATTACTTTTTCAACTATCCAGCAGCAGAAAGTCATTGTACCCAACTGGCATGGTCAAAAACTGGTAGGTGTATTACGTGAATCTGGAACAACAGAGATTGTAATCTTATGCCATGGTTTTTGACTGTCGAAAGTTAGTTTTTTTTAGCCTTTTTGATTTCTAATACATGTGTTTCATTTTACCATGAAACTATATGACTACCAATGCCATACAATAGCTTAATCCAATTGTTCTCATTGATTAATTATGTTTTCCAAGAAGCCAATGCCATTGTGAACCTTGCTGCTTCTTTGGAAAATGCAGGAAGTAGATCATTTTGACTTTGCTGGAAATGTGTGAGTTTTAAGCATTGCATAACAGCTTATGAATTATGAAATATATTATGTATGTACATCTTGACCTTCTAGATAGGTGTCCTTGCTTCTTGCTTTAAAATCTGGTAAAACTATGTACTAAAATCTGGTGAAATTATATAATGCTATCATAGATAAATACAAATAGGAGATAAATCTGGTGAAATTATATAATGCTTCTTACTTTGCTAGAAATGGTTGAGTTTAGGACTCTGCTTTTGTTCTCCTTCCGCATTTTCACTTCTAATTGGCTTTATGTTGGTTTTGTAGATCAGGTAACTAGAAGCACAACTATCTGCACATTGACACGATGTGATAGTCCCAAAGGATTAAAAAGCGGGGGTAAGAAGACATGCAGTGCACTGAGAAAGAGCCTTCAACAAAAAATGAAATCTCCATTTTAGCAACGCATGAGAAGGAGTGGTGTGAATGTTGGCATGGAAAAGTCAGTATCCATTGGAAGTAGAGGGAGAATGGTACATAAAGTGTTGCTGGGAAATGGTAGAAGAACTAGAAACAGAGATATACAGCAAAAGAATAGTCAGAAGGAAAAGGGAAAAGGAAATAGGTTGGAATAAAGGAATGGTGGTGAAAACAATTATCTGAAAGCTGAGTTAATCCTGTCAACTTAGACTGCTCTTTTTGTATATTGCACTGATTGAGAGGCCAAGTGAAGTGTGTGTGTGCAAGGAATTTTTTGGATGATTCTATCATCTGTTAGTGTTTGATTTACAGAATATTCTTGCTTGTAATATAATTTTTTAAAATTTAAAATGTATTTATTACTTTTCAAAAGCAAGTAATAGTTTCATTGGTCCTAGAGTTCTCATTCTTTTTGCTTCTTTATCTGGAGTTCATATTGATATCAAGGAGTTACTCAACATTTTGAAAATACAAACAGACCAAATTTAAGAAACACTATTCTTTAAATTTCTAATTAGCCACCTTGCAGATAACGCATTTGGGGAGCATTACAACCTGCATAATTTATTCTGCATTCTGCATAATTTTACACCAGCATTCTGCATTCTGCTTAATTTTTTCTGCATTCTACATAATTTTACACTAGGATTCTGCATGCATAATTTTACACTAGAATTCTGCATAATAACAATGCAACACCACTTGTTGATAACGGCTTTGAACCATAAGTGCTATTGATCATTTGGGCAGTTAAAAACAACAGTATAACATGACTGTCAATTAAAGTACAAATGAGCTGCAGATTTAAATAAACTAAAATCAACTTGTAATAGAGTTTTTATGTCTATATTCTGTCAAAGGACAAGAAACAGGTCTTAGATTTAAATTAACTGAAATCTACTAGAGCAGTGAGCTCTAAAATCAACTTATAATGAACTCTGAGATTTCCACTTATTTTGTCGAATGCTATCTAACAAGCAAACCAACTGTAGTAAATTTGTTGATACATCGGTAATGACAAAGGAAATAAAAAGCTTGTTATATATCAGTCATATTACTTCTCTTTTATACTCCAAAAAAGAAACGCTTTTGCCATGAAATTCAGTACACCAATAACAATAACACCACTGCAGAAATTTTAAACTACCATTTTATACCAATAATAATTGATTTATCACCATGAGGGTTGGTCATGGAGTATGATATAATTGCTCATCCCTTGTTAAAATCTGATGTCTCACTCTTGTCAAAATGATATGCCTGGATTCAAAAAGGAAGGAAACATGTAAGGAATGAATAACATGCAGGAAGAATGTAATTGTGAAATAACACTAAAAGCTAGATCTTCCTTCAATATGCCAGCGTGCGGTTTTAGACATCCCCAATGCTTAGAATATGTAAGTAAAAAATTAAAATGGATTATGAGCAATTGAAAATTTGATTAAAAGGACTATGTAAATACTTGTGATTGGCTGCACATGCATGAAAGTATTGAGTTTGACTTAAACATATCTAATTTAATAGTGTTAAAACACCAAGAGGGGATGGATTAGTGTAAATAATATTCAAGCCTTTCAAAATTTCTTTGATTTTTCTAAATAGAGCAAATGTCAGTTCGTAAAGAGTAGTAAATATGCAAATTAGAAATAGCAAACACTTTACAAACTACAAGTAAAAGAGTATAGAAATAAAGAGTAAAGTAAAAAAGATATAACTAGTATATAGGTTCGATGGTCCAAAAGGAATGCCTTTTTATTCTATTTCTCTCTATTTCTCAAGGTCAAATGAACACTTGAAGGCTATCTACTAGCACTTTGTTTTTAACTCTTTTACAACCTTTGTCACCTGATCTTTAAGGACGCAAGTAATCTCACCTCTCAACTTGATAATTTTCTAGTTTTACACCAAGGCAATAATTCCCCAACTCTCAAGGATTATATAAGTGTTTCCCTCACTCAATCCCAAGCTAGTGAATCTCAGATACAATTAAAGATAAAAACCATTTTCTGTCCCAAACTCTCACTTAAAGTAGACATGCATATGAAGAACTATTTCTTTCAAGAATTACATTAGAAGATTAGAAGAAAAACTTGAAGCACAAATTGCTTGTGCATATTGGTGTGTTTTCTTGAAGAGGAGAAGACTTCTATTTATTGTTAAAACCTTGAAGCAAGGAGCAAATAGTCCAGTTACAATCCAGTAAATATACAACTTTCAATGTATTAAGAGGTGAAATGAGAATTGCTCTAAAATTATCCACATAGGAGATAGAAAGAATGGACTTCTTACCACTTGATCACCACATTTTGGCATAGGGAAATGAAACTCCTAATTCACCATAAACTCCTAATCTAAGGGTAAGACCCTAACATTGTCCTTATAGGTGGGTTTAAACCTGAAATCTGCAAATTCACTAGAAAAGGGTCCCAATGATATTGGTTGAGTGAGAACACGAAAGCCTACAGTTGATGTTGTCAATAGCGTCACCTTAACGATAAACAAGATCAGAGTGGCAGTAAACTTGGTAGGATACGTCTTCATCTTCATTGTCATTAGAAATCTTTATGTGGCTAGACCACAATGTTAGAACTTAGAATTAAGAACTAAGAACCTTAGTCGAGGTTCGGTTATAGTTTGTAGAGCATGAATCAATCAAATGCAAGTATGATTTCACATTTGTGAAATAATTATATCTATATATCAAAAATGAAGAAATTTGAAAGATTGGTCTAGAAAGTAGAAACTATTAGGTCCCAAAATGTAAAGATTGGTGGGTACAATTTAAAAAAAAATTAAATGTGCAGAATTTAGATAAATGTGGATCTTACCTTTTTCTCGTTGGAGAATTATATACAGCTTTATTTTTATTTCAAACTAGTTCTTAACATAGAAAGAAGAAATTGATGATCAATGATGTAGATTGACAGATATTAAAAATTAATGAAAATAGTAGAATATGAATATTGAAAAGAGAATTTGTTAGATTTTTAAAGTGGTTCAATTTGAATTGAAACGGCAACTCAAGTCTACTCCACTTAATTTTTCTCAACCGAAAAACCTTTTCAATTAAGAATAAAAATCATCAAGATTACCAGGCTCTTGAACTACCAGTTTTACAACACACACATAAGAAATTAATAGACTTCTTGTTAACTTAGAAAAATTATAACAAGCTCTTCTAAACCTAAAGGAAACACAAGATCGGCATGTTCTTGCTAACTTATATAAGATTTCTAAATCCCTAAAAATCTCAAGAACACAAATAGAGATAAGAAATGTAAAAATTGCAATACCAAATGTTTAAGATAGAAATCTTAAACAAGCTAAGATAAACTTGGATGAAATTTGATCCAGATAGCTTGAATGAAAACTTGAGTAATTTCTTCAGAAAAAATAAGATGAAACAGAGAGAATTCTATAGTTCTTTTTCTCAGATGATCTTATATGTAAAACTCATCAAAAGCTTATCAAAACGTTGCTTGTAAAAAAGATACTCTTCTTTTATGAAAAATAGTTTATATAGTAAAAATAGTTAAATGGTTATAACTGTCATAACCATTTGTAACAGAATAACTGATTATTCGTTGTTACATCGATTTGACATTAATTATAGTCTATTATTCACTAATAAATCAATGTATAATTGATATATAATTTGTTGATTTTCATCATTACATCGATTATGCATCGAAGTAGTAATTTTTCAAAACTTTCGGTAAGATGATTTGTACTGTATAAATCGGTGTGACTTTGATTGAGGTATCAACACATCAAAGTGGCATCGATTCATCATACAGAAAATTGTTTTATAAAAATTTGATTTTCTTTTCATCTCATTGTTCTAAGTTAAAAGATATGGATTAAAATTCATCTAAGTTTATTTTTCAAAGAAATCCTAAATAAAATCAAAAAGTAAATTCAAAAAAAAAAATCTTTTTGCATCAAAGTCTTGATTATAACTTGATGTCTTTAAAGATAGTATCACCTGAAGTCAAAAAAGAAATCATTAATAAATAATAATAGCATATCAAATGATTTTATTTTTCAACATATCAAATAATAATGAGATAAGTTTATTTTTTTTATCATCAAATAGTAATGACTAAAATTTGTTTTTCTAAAATTTGGTTTTCAACATCAAAACTAACAAGTGCAAATGACTAAGATTAATAAAGTCTAACAAAAACCATTGTGGCAAGGAAATTTCCTACAATTTTTATCACATGCATGAGAATTGCTAGGAATATGCTTCAATACCTAGATCAGCACAGAGCCAGTGGAATAATGTGTATTCAACAAAGACGCCTAATGACTTACTAAATGAGACAAGTCAATGAACACACTTGTTATCTTTTTTTTTTTTGTAAATGATTGATAGAGACGTTCCAATTCTAAGTTAAAAATTTCTAGCAATGGAAGTGAAAATTTTGAATCTTCATAGTACTTGACATGTCACTCATTACGGAATCAACTGAACTCCTTGAATAGATTTCCAAATAACTTGACAAAACCCCATCTCTCTAGCTAATTTAAGATTGTGAAAAGCATCCCAAAATTTAGCTATGAATGCATGACAAGTTCCCAAATTATGAATGAAATCACAAAATCAATCCCTACCTCATTTCAAATTAGGCCTCCACATCTCAATAAGTTAGAAGTTCTTTTAAAAGGCCCATCAATGTCGACTTTAACCTATCCAACTGAAGGAGGTAGCCAACGAATGTCCAGGCGCACGAAATCATGTTGGATTGTGATACCAACCAAAGAGCTCTTAACTACAATACAATGAAAGGCAAGCTTGCTAATTATAAAACTTAGATTAGAAGGTTGAATAAACTGAGGGTCAAACAAGTTGTTGTTATGCCATTTCTAAAGCATCCAAATGGAGATGCTCTAAAATAAAGACCAAGCCATCCCATGTGCAGTAAACATTTGATTGGACAAATTCCAAATAAACCACTCATGGCACTCCATTGCAAAAAATATACCCTAAACTTTAATATCAATCAAAGAATACCAAAATTTCTTAGCAACTTCACAATTTCTTAACACATGAAGAATATCCTCAGGCTTTTTATGATGAGGAGAACAAATTTCACTTCCCATATGCCTTCTATGCCTTTCAACATTAGTTAATAAGCCATTATGATAGCACTTCCACATAAACTTTGTTATACACTTAAGATCTTTCAACAGTAGTTAATAAACATTATTCTACATATCTAATTTAATAGTGCTAAAACACCAAGAAGGGATTAATTGGTGTAAAAATAATTTTCAAGTCTTTTAAAATTTCTTTGATTTTTTTGCAAAGAGCAAATGTCAATTCATAAAGAGTGAGTAAATATATAGATTGAAAATAGCAAATACTTTGCAAACAACAAGTGAAAGAGTATAGAAATAAAGAGTAAAGTAGAGAAAATATAACCGGTATAGAGGTTCAATGGTAATGCCTTTTGGTTTTACTTCTTTTTCTTTCTCAAGATCAAATAAGCACTCAAAGGTTATCTACTAGTACTTTGTTTTTAACTCTTTTACAACCTTTGTCACTTGATCTTTAAGGACTCAAGTAATCTCACCTCTAAACTTGATGATTTTCTAATTTCATACCAAGACAATAATTTCCTAACTCTAAAGGATTATACAAGGGTTTCCCTCACTCAATCACAAGCTAGTGAATCTCAAATATAATCAAAATAACAGGAACTTTCTTCCTCAAACTCTTGCTTAAGGTAAACATGTATATGAAGAACTATTTCTCTCAAGAATTGCACAAGAAGATTAGAAAAAAAGACTGAAGCTTAAATTGCTTGTTTATATTGGAGTGCTTTCTTGAAAAGGAGAAGACTTCTATTCATTGTTGAAAACTTGGAATAAAGAGGAAATAATCCAGTTGTAATCCAACAAGAATCCAGCTTTCAATGTGTTGTCAAAAGATTGGCAAAAGTGCTGCACATTCACAAAAAATAAATAAAAACAACTTTTGCTTGCTCTTTCTGGTTCCAATAGCTAGTATAGCTGTGATACTACATAAACCAGACTATATTACATAGAAAACATGCTAGTACAATAGAAAATTTAAAAATATAGCTATTAATATGGCTGTTACATGGTCAAGTCACTATTACAATTTTGCAAAGAGCAACTTGCTCTTTCTTCCCAATTTTTACCTTTACTTAGGGAATAAGTTCTTATGTTATCACAGTAAAACATATATATAACTATTACAACACAAAAATAGCATATTTAACTGTCATGTCCCAACCCATGGAATGTGATTGGCATAAAAGATCACCATTAGAAAATCCCTTACAAGCCTGACCATGCAATATAACATAATAAGACCCATAATTATAGCAATACATAACTAAATATGCACATGTCCATTTCTATTGAAAATCTAATAGACAAGGCTTATATAATAACAAAAGGGCTACATACCCACTACAACTTGTACAGTGATACAAAATAACTATGGCCCATAACAACATAATTTATATCCTGTTGGGTACTCCATAATCAACATACATGCATGCATATAATCCTACCAACTGCTAAAACTTTACACCATTATTATACCTTAAATCTCCGTAGGGTATGATTTACTTGGTCAGTGAGCAGATCGTGAGTCAAAATGACGTGAGAGAACAACAGGAGTATGCTCTAGCAATGAAAAGCATGGAAAAGAAGGAGTGAGTTTCATAGAAACTCAGTGAGTAGATAATCCCATAAAAGCAAAATTTTTTATTTACTTCATATAGCTAAAATAAGTAAAATGTGTAAGCTATAAAATAATCATTGTAACATAAACCAAGAAAGTTCAACATGGTTTACTTCTTTAAAATTTTTCACCTTTCAAATAGCAAAATAATCATAATAACTATTTTATCCAATTACCATTAGGATCCGAGGAGTGATTCCTATAGGTAACCAACCTAACAGAGATCTCTATATCCATCCAAACACACCAATTAGGTATTCAAATATTAGATTTTCTTCCCCTTATTTCTCCAATAGAAATTCTGATCACAAGTGCACTTGAGGGTTTCTAGAGAATTACTAATGGATCCAAAATTTCAAATAATCAAACATTTGGAAAAATATCATGCTATCAAGCCAATTCACATATATAGGATATTTTGTTCATATAAAAAATATCAAATATTGGAACATATTATCAAGCATTCTTGGTAACAAAAACTTCATGTCTATTCAATATATAGAAACATAAAATCACTTATTCTAAGATGAATAATTTCACCATAATAATTCATTTCCATATATACAACATACAATATAATTTTCAAAGTAAACTAGCTTCAATAAAAACTAAAATGTTACATATACAAAAAATTATTTTGAAATGGCATTTTCTATAAGGAATAGGATCATCTACTTACCTTAAGAGTTTCATAACTAACCAGATTCCAAAGGAAAGATTACGACGTGTTAAATCACCTAACTAGGAAATTTTAATGCTTCAGACTATTCAAGAATAAATGGTATCAAAATGAATCCTTGGATGTAAATTTGAAGTCCTATAATTAAGCATGACTATCCTATACAAGTATTAGACTATAATATCTAAAGCTTAGAAATTCTCAAATTGATCACAAAACTACCTACTTGGAGAATCAACTAGAGCTTAAAATTTTGATGTTAATGGGCTCAGTTCTTCGATAGGAATATTTTTGAATCAAAACCACAATAGAAATTCCAAGTCCCTTCTTCTTTTATTGGCATAAGATTTTTTATGACTTTGAGCTATTTTCAATTTTTCTCTAATCATTTTAACTTTTTCATTTGCGTCTTGTACCAAGTCTAGGCCTAATAAGTTTGCTCCTCTGGTTTCAAACCATCTAATTGGAGATCTACATTTTCTTCCATACGATGCTTTGAATGAGGCCATATGTATAATAGAATGATAGTTGTTGTTAAAAAAAAATTTGATCAAGGACAAGTATTTCTCCTAGCTATCTTTAAATTCCAGCACATAAGCCCAAAGCATGTCTTCCAAGACTGGAATGGTCCTTTCAGATTGACCGTCAATTTAGGTGTGAAAGGCCATGCTAAAATGAAGTTGTGACCCCCAAAGCCTCTTGAAAAGATCTCCAGAGTCAAGCGGTGAACTACATACCTTGGTCAGATATAATTGATAATGGAATTCCATGCAAGGATATAATCTGGTCTAGGTATAACTAGGCATATTGAAAAGCTAAATAAGTTGTTTTCACTGACAGAAAATGGGCACTCTTGGTTAAGCAATCTATAATCACCTAAACTAAATCATAGCCTTTTGAAGTTCTTGTGTAATACCCCGAAAAAAAAATTAAGAAGGACTTAATTGAAAAGTCTTATTTTCGGGTGAGGTAACTTTCGGAATAAGCTAAAATATTGGGGCCAAAGTGAATTTTTTTTGGAAACCAGTTCAGCAGGTCAACGGTTCCCTTGAATGGTTTTTTTTTTTCTGGTTTAGTCCAGAATTTTTTGGACCCACTCAGCTCTTCCTTCTTCTTCCTCTTTTCTCCCACTCTCTTGGCCATTCTCCGAAGCTCCATGGTTGCCGGTGCTTCTTTGAAAGTTTCTGGCATATTTTCGATCCTGCAACACCATGAACCAGTCCGAGTGCTTCTCTTCTTCCTCAAAATGATGTGGCTAAAAGTATATATAAGTTTAGGTGGGTTTTGGTGAAGTGAGCTGGTTCGGTCATGGCGATTCAGGCTGAGGTCTGACCACTCCCTCATCAGCATTCATTCTTTCTCTCCTTTCCGGCGTGGGTATGAGCAAGAAAAGCTCTTCACAGTTCAATTTCATCTTCTTTTCTATCCGTCACTTGGTTCAGTCATTCATGGGTTTTGGGTCATCGGTGAGGTTTCGGCCGGCGGTGAGCTGCCTCCTAGTGTAATTGGACCTGGTGAATAATCCTAAATCATCATATTTATTCTATAATAGCTCTATAGTTAATTTTTCAAGATATTCTTGTTAAAAGCTCTTAGTAGTATAGTTTGTTCAACAGCCTCCACAGGCTCACCGATGGCATCCCAGCTCCGGCCGAGCCGGTTACTAACACTTTAGACCTTAGTGAACATTCCTAAAATAAAAGATTTATTTTGTAGTAATCGTATATTAAGATATCAAGTTCTTTGTATAGAAGCCTTTATATGTGAAATTCCTAAAAAATAGTGTTTTGTTGATAA